>CM076577.1:1208279643-1208460768 GCA_034641835.2 Pinus albicaulis
TGTATCTAGTCTAACTGAATGATACACTAGTGAGAGTGGAGTGAATTAATTAGTTAATTAATTCACAAATAATAACTCATTAATCAACTGAAAAATAAAACAGTTAAATACAGTGTATGGGAGTTCCAGTGGAGACCCAGTGGAGAGATAGGTGAAAGGGAAAGATGGACTATCTGTTGTAACTATAGTGATGCATTGATTGCACCACACACACATTGGAGTTGCCAATTAGGATTGTGTAGCCAAGGCAAGGGTAATTTGAATTCATTCAGAGCTATTCTTCAGCAAGGATTGTGCAGTGGAGGCAGGCTAGCCGGAGGGTAGAGATCGGTGCATGGATTCGCATATTTCTTCCATGTTAGTGTGTGATGATTGATTTTACTTTGAGCTTGATGTACTAAGCTTTGTATGAGATTGTTATATGATCTCCATGATACATAATATATGATAGTTTGGGTTTTCAGCTTTAGGCTTTCCCGTTAAACAACTATGTTATGTGCGATTGTTTTTATTTATGCTTCACATGTGTTTGTAATTAATTTTTCGCAAAAGATTAACAATGGAATGATTCTATATTTTGCAAGAAGTTAAATATTGTGAGATCAGGGGAATCTGGATGTATGCATGCTTAGTGTATACTAATTTCTACACATATACCATGGCTAGTCTTTCCCATTTTGTAGTTGAGTAGTTGTGCTCTATGCCTGAAAGCTTCCTACTAGCAATATCTACTGGGTGATCAATGTTTCCTTCTCCTGGTTGTGCTAAAATAGCCCCAAGTGCTATACCAGATGCATCCACATGCACATGGAAAAACTTAGACCAGTCCGTAAATATCAAAATGGGTGCAATGATCATTTTCTCCTGTAGCAGCTCAAAGCTCTTATGACATTTGTCATCCCAAAAAAATGCTACATCCTTCTTTAGAAACTTCTCCATCGACGCAGTGATCAGAGCATACCCCTTGATAAACTCCCTGTAATAACCAATATGTCCTAGGATGGAGCACAATTGTTTCTTAGTCGTAGGAACTTCCAAGTTGATGAAAACCATGATCTTTGTTGGGTCTAACATTAATCCTTGCTGACATACTATATGCCCCGGAAAAATCCCAAAAGGTATGGATAATATGAATTTCTTTAGGTTGAGAGAAATATGGTGCTTCTGACAGGTATCAAGCATCATGCGTATATTCGACACATGTTTCTTCACCAATCCAAATATTGTCCAGTCATCAAAGTATACTTCCAAGAATTTATGCATGAATTCCTTGAATACAACCACGACCACATGTGAGAAGCTTGCAGGTGCATTTGATGGCATGAGAGTATATTGGAAAGAACCCCATTCAGTGGCAAAGGTGGTCTTACTGCGGTCTTCTGGCACAATACAGATTTGATGATAACTTTAGAACCCATATGTGAATGAATAAGCTTCTTTCCCTCCCACATTATCTAGAATTTCATCAGAGAACGAAGTAGGGAAGGGGTCGTGCACATAGGCATCATTCAACTTGTGCAAATCGACACAAATCCTAATTTCTACCTTGGTCTTTTTCTCCTTAACAACCATTGGGATTACCCAATCTTCCTATTCGACTGGTTCGATGATACCCCCAACCACCATATTTTATAACTCCTCCTTTATCTTCTGCTTATATTCAGGGTTCAATTGATCCGGATTTATGAAGAAATGAAATAGAATAAACACATAACCATAAATACAGAGATGCAGCAGAAATAACACTTCATTTCATTAATATCAAAGAACTGAAATTTTCTTACAGACAGAATGCAAATAAAACTAGCTAGGGCACTAGTAGC
Source organism: Pinus albicaulis (assembly GCA_034641835.2). Classification (NCBI taxonomy): domain Eukaryota; kingdom Viridiplantae; phylum Streptophyta; class Pinopsida; order Pinales; family Pinaceae; genus Pinus; species Pinus albicaulis. The sequence continues at coordinate 1,208,281,467 of CM076577.1, forward strand.
TATCTCTGAGAAGAGATGTGGTGGCTACAAGCCTCTAAAATGAGTTACAATGAGGCTCGAGGGCCTATTTATTATTGAGAAACAATGGAGAACTCTAAACATCCAAAAACCTAACCTTAGGAGATGAAGCGCCAAAACTATGGGCCCCGTTTGGCTAAATTGGTGTTTCAACTTCCCAGGGACGTAAATTTGGCATACTATCTCCGTTTGACACACATGATACATCATTAGAAAGATCTATCCAAGGCGCGATGCCCAAAAAACATTGTTTAGTGCCTCAAAACAGCTCCAAAGTTCAGGACCCAAAAAACTGCTAAAAATAGTAAGTTGTACGGAAACTAAAAAACTGAAAGAGACAATGGTGGGGCCCCAAGTGGAATAGGTGGGTGGCCACCAATATCCACCTAGATCATTCCTCCCCCCTTAGGAAGCAATGGTCTCCATTTCTTTGAGTTCCTCCATGAGATGAGGAAACTTCTGCTGAACTTGGTCCCTGGTTAACCACTTGCCTTAGTGCAGGAGTTGGCCAGCTTTGACAACCCGATACAGTTGGATATTCTGTTGGTGAGTGCTCTTTATTTTCATGTTCCTGATACAATATGTGGTGGCCTATTCCATGTAGTCTGGGTTTAACTCTATTGGTGTCAGTTGTTCTACAATGTATGAGGTGTCTAGTAGAGGTGGGATGTAAGCACGAAGGTGATCCACATTGAAGACTGGGTGTAGACCAAGGAATGGTGGAATGCTGAGCTTGAAGGCATTGTTCCCTACAGCCTTGGTGATGGTGTACGACCCGTATCGGAGTGGGAAAAGCTTGCGGTGGGGTCCAGTGAGGCGCTCCTTCTGCAAATGTATCCATACTTTGTCACCCACCTGGAAGTTGTGTGGCACCCGGTGTTGATCATGGCATTGCTTGTACTTGGCATTAGCTCTGTCCAATATATCATGAGCCTATTGGCGAATGTGTTGAATGTGCTCGATGAAGCTACTTACTTTGTCAACTTCAGACTGGACATGAGATGAATCGGCCTGAGCAGCTGAAAATGGTATGGCTACGTCAATAGGACATAGTGGTTGGAATCCCAAGCCCACCTGAAAAGGGATATGGCCAATTGAACTGTGGAGAGCCTGATTATATCTATGTTGTACATATGGGAGGCTCTTGTCTGATGTGCGTGGATGCTTTGAATTGTACATGCACAAAATGTGTACAATCATTCTGTTGACGACCTCTGTCTGGCCATCTGTTTGGGGATGGAAAGTTGTGGACTTGGTGAGCTTGGTATCCAACATTGACCAAAGGCTGGACCAAAATGTGCTGAGAAACCTACTATCTTGATCTAATATGATAGACTGTGGGATCCAAAAGTGCACCCACACTTGTTCAAAGAAGAGTTTAGCAGTGGCTTCTGCTGTGATATTCTTCTTCCAAGACACCATGATGACCATCTTCGAGAATCTGTCGACGACCACAAAAACACAGTCGTTTCCCTGCTTAGTAGAAGGTAGGCCTGACATGTAATCCTTGGAGATGGATTCCCAAGGTCAACTAGGGGTAGGTAGCAGAGTATATAGGCCTTTCTTCTTGATGGCCGGTTTGGCAATGGCACAAGCAGTGAAAGATATGATGTGCTTCTCGACATCCTTTCGAAGGTTCGGCCAATAGAAATACTTCTACAAGATTGCTACTATTTTCTCGACCCTGAAATGCCCAGCGACTCGACTGTAGTGTGCTTCCCATATCATCTTGGCACGCTCGCTTGAAGGAACAAAAAGGTGTCCCAAGTGACATAAAAGTGCATCTTGGAGGTGAAAATTTGGAACTTGCGTACCCCCCAAGAGTGCCTTGTAAGTGTGGTCGAATTCTGGGTCACTCTCATAGAGGAACGGCCAATCAGAAGTCTCATGCCCACAAGAGTTGAGCACGGTGGTGAGCGCCATGATCGGTGGTCGGCTGAGGCAGTCTGCAACATTATTGGTGCTACCCTTCTTGTACTTGATGTTCAAATGAAACTGTTGCAGATATGTGGACCACTTCTGATGGAAATCATTCTGAAACTTCCCTTGTGTCTATATGAACTACAGGGGCCGGTGGTCTGTGTGGATGATTGTTTCCTTCCCCAAAATTTAATGATTCCATTGTTGACAAGCTTGTACAATGGAATACATTTCTTTGTCATGAGTGGGATACTTGTGAACTGTGTCAGACAATGTCTCACTGTCATATGACATTGGATGTCCCTGTTGAGTAAGAACTACCCCAATAGCATAGTCAGAGGCATCTGTCTTGATCTTAAATGGCTATTGCAAGTCTGGTAAAGTGAGCACTGGGGCAGAACAGAGGTGATTTTTCAATTCTTTGAATGCCTTCTGTTGAGGTTTCGACCAAAAGAATTTTTCTCTCGCTCCTCCCTTGGTGACTTGACTCAAGGGCCAAGTGATATGTGAGAATCCCAACATGAACCTCCGGTAGAAATTAGAAAGACCCAGAAAGTTACGAAGCTCTGTTATAGTAGTTGGGGCTGGCCAATCCCGAATGACTTGGATCTTGGCTGGATCCACATGCACCCCCCTTTCATCAATAATGTATCCTAGATATTGAACCTGGGTCATGCCAAAAGTGCACTTCTCTAGATTGGCACACAACTTGTGTTGTCGCAGTGTTTGGAGGACTTATCGGATGTGGTGAAGGTACTCTTCCCAAGTCTGGTTGAAGATCAGAATGTAATCCAAGTACACTACTACAAATGATTTGGTGAATGGTCACAAGATGTCATCCATCATCCTCATGAAGGTTGTGGGAGCATTCGTTAACTCGAAAGGCATGACCAGCCATTCGAAAAGGCCTTCCTTGGCTTTGAAGGTAGTCTTCCACACATTAGAGGGTTCAATCGTTACCTGGTGATACCCCGACTTCAAGTCAATCTTGCTGAAATATTTTGCACCTTTGAGGTGGTCTAGAAGGTCATCAATCCCTGGGATCGGGTACTGATTCCAGACAGTGATCTTGTTTAGTGCCCGATAGTCAATACAAAGTCTCCACATCCCATCCTTCTTCTGTACCAACACGATCAAGCTCCCACAAGGCGATGAACTTGGTCGGATGTGACCTTTCTACAACAACTCCTGAATCTACCTCTTTATTTCATCGTTATCTAGAACAGAGCACCGATAGATCATTCCATTGGGTAGCGTCACACCTGGGGTCAGATCAATCGGGTGCTTGACCTAACAGTGCAGAGGAACCCCTGTGGGTGAGGTGAAGATGTCCCCGTACTCCTCCACAACCTTATCCGTTTGTTGTTGTCGTGTAGAGGAGCCTTGTCTGAAGGTCGTGGCCACAGTCTTCTTCTTGCCCTGGGGGTAGATCATCAAGAAAACGAATTTCCTGGTTTGGGAAATGAGCTTACTGCATTTTTTTGTAGTAACCAAAGAGATAGCGATAGGAGGTGGTACCTCTGGTATCCTGTACAACTTATTTCCCAAAGTAACAATAACAACGCGAGGCCAAGAGTCATACACAGCATGACGCTTCCACAAGTATGGTTGTCCTAATAATAAATTAGAAACATCAATAGCAGCAACGTCACATAATACCTCATCCGTGAAGGGCTTGACGCTATAGGGAAGGTGGCACTGCTAGCTGACGCAGAGATCTCATCCTTGGTGCAGCCACCTGATGGTGTATGGATGTGGGTGAGCTGTGGTCGGAAATCCCAACCGCTTCATGGCATCTGCCGAAATGAGGTTCTTTTGGCTCCCATTGTCGACAATGAACTGTACCGGGGAGCCCTTTACCCACTTCTGGGAGTGGAAGAGACATTCCTCCTCCAGATCTTCTGGTTCCTCCTTCTGGATATTCATAGTAGCAACAGTGGCATTGGGCTCCAGCATCAATAATCTGTTTCCCTTTGTCATTCCCCTTGTCAGGTTATGATTCAGATTCGGAGCATGCATCTGACTCAGAAGCTCGCATCTCAGCCACCAGCAACTGCTTGGCCCGACACTCACTTGTGTTGTGAGTGGAGCTCTTATGGAACTCACACCACTTTCATGTGTCCTTCTTTGGCTTTGTGGTGTTGTTCTTTACTTGTGGCTTCGACAGGTTGTCTTGAGTCGCCATGCCTTGGCTCTGTCCTTTGTTCTACGGTTGGGAGCACCTTTCCCTTGCTTTTGATTAGTAGATCCAAAGTCTCGCTTCTTCTGTTTGAATTTCTGCTCAATCGTGGTAGCATACTGGTATGTCGTACCAAGCGAGGAGATGTCGAGGAACTCCATTTCCTCCTGAATGTATCTGCGCAGATAACTGTGATACTTTAGCACCAGATTTTTCTTTGAATCTTTAATACCCAACTTGGTGCGTAGGGTATGGAACAGATTCGTCAGCTCAGGCACATCTTGATCCCTTTGTTGCCGCAGCGTGGTCCATTGTATGTACTTGTCCTCATAGCTCCCCACGGGATAGTATTGTTCCTTGATGGCGTCTCGAAAAAAATTCCAAGTGGGTATGGCTGAGAACAGAGAGGGTTTTGTCTCGTCCTTTTTCTCACAGTGGGTTTCCCACCAGTCCTTGACATGGGGGGTAGCTTTGAGGAGTGCAAAAATAATATTCTCCCTGTCGGAAAAGTCATGAACCGAGAAATATCCCTCTAATAGATTCAACCATCTATCTATGGCATATGCATCTATTTGACCCTCAAATATGGGAATGTCAAAATTTACTTGTACCTTAAAAGGAGTCGCACCTCTAGAGTGGCTGCTGGATGCAGATGCGCCGCCGGTGGGCAGTCGTTTAAGGATTTGGGAAAAGTTATCCATCATCACGTTCCTTTGTTTTTTGAGGGCCTCCTCGAGAAATATTTTGATAGCATCTCCTGCTCCCTTGTCTTTATTTTCATCCCCCATGGGCATCCGTCAGGGTTTGCGAGGTTGATATTGCAAAGGTTCCACCAGATCGAGCCCTAACTCCTTATACCCCGACCCCGTTGGGGACATGCAAAGAAGGATCGCGAAAAAGCAGACTGATCTGATACCACTGATTCGGATTTATGCAGGAATTCAACAGAATAATTACATAACCATAAATATAGAGATGCAGCGAAAATAACACTTCATTTCATTAATATCAAAGATCTGAAATTTGCTTAAAGACAGAATGGAAATAAAACTAGCTAACGCTGGTAGCTATCTCTGAGAAGAGATGTGGTGGCTACAGGCCTCTGAAATGAGTTACAGTGAGGCTTGAGGGCCTATTTATTATTGAGAAAAAATGGAGAACTCTAAACATCCAAAAACCTAACCCTAGGAGATGAAGCGCCAAAACTATGGGCCCCGTTTGGGTAAATTGGTGTTTCAACTTCCCAAGGACGTAACTTTGGCATACTATCTCCATTTGATGCACATGATACATCATTAGAAAGATCTATCCGAGGACTACAACTTTCACCATGACAATAATTTTAGAATAGAATGATATTCACTACAGGCGCGATGCCAAAAAAATGTCATTTAGGGCCTCAAAACGGCTCTTAAAGTTCAGGACCCAAAAAACTGCTAAAAATAGTAAGTTGTGCCGAAAATAAAAAACTGAAAGAGACAATGGTGGGGCCCCAAGTGGAATAGGTGGGTGGCCACCAATATCCACCTGGATCATCAATCGATAAGTGTTTTTCTTGGCAGGGCGCGCATCAGGTTTTAATGAGATTTTCATGACACCCATGTCCCCCAAAATGCCTTTCAACTCCGAGAATTTTGTAGGAAATACATCCTGATACTATGTTAGTAGCTCTACAATATTTCCAATTGTATCATCATCCTATTAGTCCCCAATATTTTCCAACTTTGTTTTCTCAGCCATCCCAATGTTGTCTTCCCTAAATTTTAGAGGTTTAGTCACGTCCACCATTCTTAATGTCGGTCCTGCAATTGCGCAATCTCCTTCTTATTCAAGGATATTAAAATTACTTGGGTCATATTTTTTATTGTCAATTGAGAGATTCTAGCAATTGACTATGTCTTGCATCTATATGACCCAGGCCAATGCAGCGCACTCCCTGTGGGGCCAGGATTCATCAAAGACGAGAGCATCTATGTCATGCAAAGCCTCATCCAATTTTTCTGAGCCACCCACAGAACCAAAGGTTTCCAGAAAATATTTAGTCATTGTATACTAATATCGGGTGCCTCAGTGTAACTCAACTTCTAGATACCAGGTAGTAGGGACTGATCCCAATGAGTGGACAAACCTATCAACCCATTCATTCCATGTCTTTTCATTCCATACCTCCATCCACATGGCCAAGTGCTTGCACAGATCTCCCCAGCCATAAAATAATTCAATTTTTGGAGCAGATGGAGGTTCAAAGTGCAACATCATCATTTTTCTACATTCCTCCCAATCCTGAAAAGTCCCCTTGTGCATTTCCCACCACCACACTGGGGTTGCGTGCATAGCCAAATCAAGCGCCCGGACCCTTCGTTCCTCTAGGAAAACTTTTTCCAATGCTTCCAAAAATTATTTGACACTATAGAACCATCAAAGTAGGGTAGTTCTCTTACCTCATAGGAGATACACCAGAATTTATTTTTAATCTTGAGGTAGTAAAGCATAGAGACATTGTGCAACTAGTTCTATTCGTTCTCCATTTTGTCATCAGAATCAGAAAATCAGGAACTATCCTTCTCCCAGTTAAACATACCATCGGCTATAGAGTTGATCTGGTATTCATCCTATGCAGTCTATTTATAGACATGGTCAACCTCATCCCCTTGGCACACTGGTTTTGTGTATCATTCTCCTTCTTCTGGATCTAGTGGTACTATTACCTGTGTACCATTATTCTCTTAAATCATGTTTTTGCGCTTCATATTGATGATACCTCCTATATCAATGGCCCAATCCAATCATAATAGCATAGGGTAGGGATCTGCATCATCCAAAATTTGTATAACCTCAAAGTCAGCACATACCCTTACTCCAGTGATGTCTACCTCAACTTGCAGAAGCCTACCAAGTGGGATGATATTTTGATGATTAGCCATGTGCAGATGAATGGTGGACCATTCCAACTATTTCTCTCCCATCTTATGCCAGGTTTGTTTAGGTAAGACATTTTCATTGGACCCAAGATGTAAGCTGACGTAGTCCATCTGATAGTCTCCAATCTGCACAGTCACGCACATCTCCCTACCAGTTCTCTTCTTTTTCTTGTAAACCTTGTTTATAGCCTTATTTTATGTCTGTGACACCTCTGTTTCTATGCAGTTGTCTATCAGGGCCTGAAGATTTTCTACTACCTTCTTATTGTGCAGTATCTTAATGCGGGCTATTAATAATGGCTTAACTTCATCTTCAACTTTCATTTCTATGAGGGTTCTCGAGGTGGATGCTTCTACATCAACAAAATCCTTTATGGCTTCGATGAAAATCTCTTTGTCTTTCTGCAGGTTAAGGATTTCCTTTTTGTCAGATGCCTTTTTTATTATTGGTTCTACAACAGCCATATCCTCGTTTCCTCTCAATCTATAGTGCCCTAAATTGAGCATCGTCCCTTGGTGCAACTTCTAACTTCATAGCAATTTCCAGGGCTTCTTCCTGTGAGTCAATCTTCTGCTGACCCATGGGTCCACGTGTTGAGTCATGAAGGTGACTGTTTTAAAGGTAACCTTAATAATTTTCATTAATTACCAAACTAGGGAAAGCCTTGTTATTTCAAGATTGTTAGCAAAATATATGCACGTGACATTGGAGGTTAACTACTCTAAATCATTATAAGGAATATTTTTTAATTCTCAAATTTCAATCAAACCAACTTGAAAGTGAATTATGAAATAATTCAGACTATTCAAAGGAGTTAATTATGTTCTAAGCTTATGCAGAAATAACCACTCAAGACTGAAAAGAATAGATTGCAATTGAACAACATGCTTTGATGAAGTGAACAACTACTTTAATGAATTGAACAACAATCCTAATAAATTGAACAACAATCAACTATTTTAGATTTTGCAATAGTATTCTCTTTTAATCAACTAATAGCATCCTTCATAATTAAAAATCAACCAAACCCTCATAATTATGATGAAAAGATCCAAAAATTAACTATACGTAGAATTGAACAACAACAGTGCTGAAACTAGTCGAAAAAATGTAAAAGCATCAATTCCGGATAAGAGGACATGAATGATAAATCTAGTCTACTGAAAAGTAAGTTATAGCATCTCACGCTTTTGTTGGAAATACTAAGAGGGGGGGTGAACCAGTATTTCTTTCAGTTAGAGCATTAGTTAATCTTCAATTATTATCAGTGTTTGTACAATGATATTAGAAAATAAGAGGAACACAAATTCACACAATTTTTAAGGTGGAAACCCACTCCGGGACAAAAACCACCTAATGCTTTTCTAATAATTCTTTTCAACGCCAATTGAAAATAAAGCTCCAACTTCCTAGAATCTAGAAAATCCTTCTTCTCCAGCTCCCACTGGATGGATGCTCCAATGGCTGAGATTCTTCAGTAGTCACTGAACGGATGCACAAACACCCAATGAGCTACAATTCACCCTAGCACCACCCTACCACCCTATAGAAGAATAAAAGAAGAATGGACTCCCGTACCAGGGAAAATGGTCCACTTTACAATGATATAGAATGATGTAGAAGAAGAAGATATAATAGACCATAACCTCAAATTTTACACAACCACCTAATGATGATCCTAAACCTCCCAACACGGCCTCTTCAACCCTTGGCAGATAGATACTAGTATAATTTGTACAATAATGTATTTACAATGACTAAGTACAATGATACCTTTACAATGATTGTATGCAGTGTTGCCCACTTGAAGACTTCATATGATGAACTTCTTGCTGCTGTTATGCACCTTGGTTGCTGCTCTTGTCATGCTACCCTCTGCTGCACCTTGTTTTTCTTTTATGCCATAGAAATAATGGTACTTTGCAATCCTTGACAACACATGATCTAGCTTTTTCTTGCCTTCTAGGAGCTCGATATTGAATCTGGTGTATCTATGTTATTTCAGATCCTCAATATCTTATTTTCAGTCCTGTAGTATTCCTCTGAGTCTTGTTTCCAATGCCATAGGTCTGACCCAATTTGGATTCTTCAAGAGAGAGATATACCCAATTTCTCACACTGCCCTAATTATGGAATTGTTCAGTAGAGCGCACTTGTACGGTGTGCCACGTGTCACTTTTTATTCATTTGCTTATAAAATTGATAGAGTGAAAATTATAGACTATTCTCTATCCATCACTTTTTATGGAATTTCAATCCGATGCTCAGAGAGAGAGTTATGATGAATTTTCCAAGGTCACTTCTTTGAGATGAATTTCAAGAGCCTACAAAAACCCTTACTTCCACAGATCATATCTCCAAAAATATTGCGTAACTTGATCTGAAATTTTTACTTCAGCTTCCTCAGGATTTCTGCTTCGCCTCATAAAAATTTCAGCTTTTCAACCTTCGTATAAAAAATGTTAGAGTGAAAATTCCATGATGACCTGTTTCAGATGGCTGAATCCCTTGCCTAAGGAGGAAATGAAGATCAAAATATATATGAATGCTTAAGTTGAGAGGGGCTTCAACAAGTGAACGTGGCCCAGGATTTTATGAGCATACAAAATATTAATTATGAATTTTCAATGACCCATGCCCCAACCCCATGGGGTTTTAGCCCACTAACTGCGGTACAAACTCAAACATGAATATTCCTCAAACTCTATGAAGAATTACATGGCGTGCCATATATCAACGGAAACATCTCGACAAGTAGAAACCATCAAAAGCATTATTGACCCAGAATATATTAATTTGGTAGGTCAAACATCCCATTCAATTTTGGGTTAGCCCTGTGTAAAGCTGAGTGTAAAAGGAGGAAGAATAGAAATACTCATTGTACATATGGTGTCATTGTACTATTATTGTACTCAGGTTGAAAAGCTATTGTACTATGGTGTCATTGTACTATTATTGTACTTATCTGTTGTGGTAACCAAACACCATCATGGTTGCCATCAAGTCCAAAGGGGGAGATTGTTGGAAATATGATGCAGAGTGTTGTCCTTGATGGCAACCCACTGAATGAAGATGAAGACATGCGACTGTTGACATGTGTTGTCCTTGATGGAAATCCACCTGATGAAGTTATTCTTGACTTGATGGATTGGTAAATGATGTAAATCTGATGTGATATGATGTTTGTTGACAATATGATGCTAAGTTTTGTCCTTGAAAGGCAACCCACTTGATAAAGATGATGGCAACTTACTTGATGAAGTTGTGCTTGCTAGAATATGTTCTTGATGAAGAAAATATGATGTATCTATAGTGTGCAATGAAGAAAGGAATTCAGAATGTGCTCAAAGTAGGATGGAAAAATTATGTCTCTATGAATACGCGGATATGTCTAAAAAGAACGTGATAAGTCGCGTATGGGAAAAAGCGCTCAAAAAGTGCAAATCCAGGGGCCCGTGGTATTGAAGGCTCATGGTATTGATGACTCGTGGTATTGAAGGCTCATGGTATTGATGACTCGTGGTATTGAAGACTCATTGTATTGAAGACTCGTGGTATTGAAGGCTCATGGTATTGATGACTCATGGTATTGAAGACTCGTGGTATTGAAGGCTCATGGTATTGGTTTGGCTCGTGGTATTGAAGGCTCATGGTATTGTTTTGGACCATGGTATTGAAAAAGATAAACCTATATAAGGAGAAGAAATTCATTGTGCAAATCACAAGTGTGGGTGCAAGATGTCTGAGCTTGAATGAATACTTCTCTTTGAAGTAGATCTGAATGGAAAGGGTTACACTTGAAGATAAATATGAATGTATGATGCACCAATGATGAAGAAGGGGATCTAGATCTGAAATGCATTTGTATTTGCTAGATCTGATTATGGAAGGCTTAGATCTGTGATGAGGCGAACATCTAGGCGAACATCTGTTTGAAGTGAAAGGGTATGAAATATCTGATCTGTTCTGCTATGTTTCTGATATCTGATCTGTCTTGATAAGTATATGTTGGTGATGTATGTTTGTGCTAAAAAGTATGGAAAGGGTCCAGTGTGAAAAGTGATGAAACGTGGTCCAAGGTGGTGCTGAGGGTTGTAGCCTTCAGTCAGGGGGTCGTAGCTCCCTTCCAGGTGAGGCTGGTAAACGAGATCGGGGGGTCGTAGCTCCCTTCCAGGAGAGGCTGGTAAACGAGTCCGGGGGTTGGAGCTCCCTTCCAGGAGAGGCTGGTAAACGAGCGCAGGTGGGTGCCTGCGTGCTGGTCAAGTCTGCGCCAGCACACTTGTTGTAAGATGTTTTCTCTATAATAAAATATTGAAGGCTGAGCAACTGCAGCGGTGGTTTTCTCCCGAATTATGTTTCCACCTAAAAATCCTGGTGTTCATGTGTGATGCTTGGTGTGATGGTTTATTCTGTTCTTACTGCACATGTTTACTATTTATGGAACATCTGATGAATGAATAATGGAATGATATAAGCAAAGAACTAATGACATAATTAGGTCTCTGTGTATACTCAAGTTTTATGAAGGATATCCACGTGTATATGCTAGTTGGCTTCAGAAAAGTAGCATATGGGTTTTAGAGCATGAAAAAGTAAAAATTTTTGAGTATGCAGTAAATACTGATTCACCCCCCCCTCTCAGTATTTTTTCCCAACAATTGGTATTAGAGCAGGTCCTTGTGCAGAAGCTTGATCGCTTAAAGGAGATCCGTCGCAATGGGAAGTCAAGAAGGAGTAATGTCTATAAAGCCACCTCTATTCAATGGAAGCAATCTGATATTCTGGAAGGTATGAACAAAAGCATATCTACAAAGTCTTGGTGCAGATGTATGGGCAATCGTGGAAGAAGGTTATCAATACCCAGCAAATATTCCTACTGATGCAGCTGAAAGAAAGAAGTATGAAATCAATGCCAAAGCAGTGAATGTCTTATTGGGAAGCATGTCTGAATCAGAATTTGCTAAAGTGATGCGACTACATTCGGCAAAAGACATATGGGACAAAATCATTCTAAGCTATGAAGGAGACACAAAGGTAAAAAGTGCAAAACTCCAAACTCTTAGAATTGAATATGAAAATTTGAAGATGCATAGTGATGAGAGTGTTGCGAGTTTCTTTCTTCGTCTGGATGATATTGTAAATCGAATGAGAAATTTGGGTGAAACCATAGCTGATACTACTCTGGTGGAAAAGGTCTTAAGATCATTGACTTCAAAATTTGACTCTAAAGTTTCAGCTATTGAAGAAAGACAAGATTTGCAAACTCTTACTATTGTTCAATTACATGGTACTCTGACTGCTTTTGAAATGAGACAAGGAGGTCCTTCTCAAGTAAGAGAAGCTGCTTTTAAGGCATCTACAAAAGGAAAGGAAAAGGAAGTTGTCAAAGAATCCAGCTATATATCAGATGAAGAAGAAGCAAATTTCGTGAGAAAGCTCCAACTAGGTACTGGAAGATTCAAAGGTAAGCTTCCCTTCAAATGTTTTGAGTGTGGAAAAGTTGGTCATTATGCTGCCAAATGTCCTTATAGAGAAAAGCATGGTAAAGGGAAACAATTTGAGAAGAGAAAGAGTTATTATGCAAAAGAAGATGATGATGAAGTGTCCAGTGAAGATGATGAAGATTCTGACCAAGATCTGAAAGTGCTCATGGCTAAGAAGCAAAAGAAGAAGGTTACTCGAGGAAAGGAGATACCTCAGAAATCATGTATAGCAAAAATTGAAGAAGATGAACCAGATTCTGACGAAGATCTACAAGCACTCATGGCAAAGAAGAAAAAGGAGAAGGCCACTTGTAATACTCTTCTTTGTGCAAACAATAGTGAAAGTAAAGTTGTGGATCTAGAAGAAGCTCTCAAGATTAAAGAAGAAGAACTACAAAGTTCATACAATAAGTAAGAAACTATCTATAAAGAGATGATCTCACAAATGAAAGATCAAATAGAAATGCTGAATGAACAGATGGACAAGTATCAAAGGTTTCACACTTATGCATCCAATCGAATTAAAGATCTAGAAGCAGATTTTGAAAAATCAAGCAAGAAGAATGAAGGACTTGAAGCTGCAATCATTTGTCTTCAGCAAGATTTAGAAGCATCAAGTAAGAAAAATAAGGAACCTCTACAATCATTTGAAAAGGAATGCCTTGAAGCAGAAATCATCTCTCTTAAAGAAGATCTGGAAAAATCAAATAAGAAGAATGAAGAGCTGCAACAAACATGTGAAGGAAATGAAGATTGGTTGAAAGAAGAGATTCTAAATCTGAAGGATCAAGTTGAAGATGGAAGAAGAAAGGAAGAAAGCATGACAAAGCAATGTCAAGCCTTGGAGGTTGAGGTAAATATTCTCAAAGGTAAATTAGAAGAAAAGGTTAAACTTTTGAGGTTTCATGATAGTACTAACATTTTGGACAATATTCTGAGTAATCAAAGGTCTCCTGCTATCAAACATGGTCTTGGTTTCCATGAAACTGTTAAAGGAGAATCTATCTCACAAGAAAGTGCCAAAAATTCAGAGGATGTCAATGCAAAACCTGAAGTGTTGAAAGAGACAAAATCTCAACCAACAATCATGAATTCTCAAAGGAATTCATTCAAGAACGTTGAATGTTTTAAATGTCATAATTATGGACATGTTGCAGCCAATTGCAGGAGCAGATCATTTCAGCCTCAAACAAACAGTTCCTACATAGAAAGGTACTCTGGTTTCTTCAAGGGATATTGTTATTCATGTAACAAGTATGGACATAAAGCAGCTGAGTGTAAAAGGAGGAAGAATAGAAATACTCATTATGATTCTTATGTTTATTCCTCTGGCCACATGAGATGTTATGCTTGTAACAAGTATGGACATGTAGAAAAAGAATGCAGGATGAACAGATCTGGGAAAGTGGACAATTTTCAGCAGACAGTTGGAAAGCTCAAGCAAATTTGGAAAAAGAAGGAGGACCGATCGGAAACGTAGGGAATTCAGACCCTACTGCAGTCATCCGCTTCTGGAAGATTACTTCTCTGATTGACTGCAGGAACGATGTGAGATACATTATGAGATCTATTAATGTATCGTCACAAGGGGAGCAATGCATGATGACTCTCAGGGTTGATTTGATTATTCTGGTTATGTTTACTTCTGACAGCGCATCTGATGTAGAAAGGACAGGTACATGAGGTACAAGCTCAGGAAGAAATGAAGGAAGATGGAAATTTTCTATGCTTCACTTTCCATACGTAGGTTCCATTAACTAAAGTCGCGTATACACGCGAGTTCCAGAAGACGCAGTCGCGTATACATTGATGATAAGAAAATTTATCTGATAGCTGAAGATCTAAAGCAGAGGTCCAGGGGGAGCATCATTCTGACTGCTGATGATTGCACTGTTAGCATCATTCTAGTTATACTCATGATAATGAAATGATGCATGGGTTCTTGTGTTGAAGATTATGGATGAAGCCTGCTTGCTTTATGATGAAGAGCATTCATTGTTGAGATGAAAGTCTTATAGTTCAGAGATGAGGACAGATCATGCAGGGATTGTTGTTGATGACTTTCTGTTGAAGGTGTCTCAGATTGCACAAGTTAAGGAAGAAGCACTGGTTTAGGGGGAGTAGCAGGTTGAATTCTAATGGTTGCATTGTTGGAAATATGACTGCTTATTCTTTGGTCTTGATCATATAGAGTTTGGTTGCTATGGTTGAGATTTTTTTCCTACATATGTTACTTCATGTTACATCTTGAAGATCATGGTGATTTTGGACCACATGGATGATTGCTTGACACATATCTGAAGATGTTGTTCTGGTATGATAATCTCTTTTGGAAAGAATGTATTGATGCTGCAAAGGATCCGAAGGCTTGGTTACTAATGGGCTTATGCTACAACCATTGGATGACGCTTGAAGACACAACTACACTATTCTGTTATATATGTAGTCCAGGGAAGCAGTCAAATATCTCAGAAAGAAGTTGAACACTGTCTTTGCCTTACAAAGAATCAGATCTGGTTGAAACTTAGAAGGTGTCTTGGGATACGCGGGTTTCCTGAAACACAGTCGCGTATGTACGCGAGTTCTTGCACATAAAACCGCGTATGGTTGGTTGCTGACAATTCTTGGTTGGTTCAGCTCTCTTCAGCACAGCTGCAGTGCTGTTTGGTATCTCTGGTGGTGTTCCAGTTCTCATAAATCTGTTTCTAATGTTTTGATGAAGATGCCTTGATGATTTGTTGGTGAAAATGTCCAGGTTGCACAAACTAAGGGGGAGCCTTAGTCATATGAAAAGGATGCATGGATGCACAGATTCAAGGGGAGCATTAGTGTTGCTGAGTATAAATGCATTGTTGGCATTATGATGGTTATGTTATATGATATCTCTTGAGGTCTTCTTGGTGTTGGTCATAAATGGTCATATTTATATTTTGGTGAAAAGGTCTTGTTGAGACCCATGTTTTAAAATTGTAATATTCAGTCATGTAAGGACTTGTCAATTTGTAAACCCACTTGGTTGGGTAGCTGAGTCATGTTTGTAAACCCACTTGGTTGGGTAGCTGAGTCACATTTGTAAACCCACTTGGTTGGGTACTTGACTCTTCTATGTAAATCCACTTGGATGAATCTTTGATGTAAGTATGAGTCATTGGTGATAGGAATGTCATAGAGTCATGTACTTCATTGAAAAATATGTTTGAAGATTCAACATGAACTCAGGGGGAGCTTGGTCACTTCAGTATACATCAAGTCTGCAGAACGCTTCTTCTACATGAGGAGAAAAGGGGGAGAGTATGTTGTTGTGGATCCGCCCGTTGCCCTTGATGTCAAAGGGGGAGAGTGACATAGTGTTTGAATGAAGATAATGATGTGCCCTTTGCCCTTGATGTCAAAGGGGGAGAGTACCATGGTGTTTGAATGATGCCAAAAATGGAGAGAGTGACATGGAAAATAGGGAGAATGACATGGTGTCATTGTACTATTATTGTACTTATCTGTTGTGGTAACCAAACACCATCATGGTTGCCATCAAGTCCAAAGGGGGAGATTGTTGGAAATATGATGCAGAGTGTTGTCCTTGATGGCAACCCACTGAATGAAGATGAAGACATGAGATTGTTGGCATGTGTTGTCCTTGATGGCAATACACCTGATGAAGTTATTCTTGGCTTGATGGACTTGGTAAATGATGTAAATGCGATGTGTCTACAGAGTAGTTGACAATGTGATGCTAAGTTTTGTCCTTGAAAGGCAACCCACTTGATAAAGATGATGGCAACTTTACTTGATGAAGTTGTGCTTGCTAGAATATGTTCTTGATGAAGAAAATATGATGTATCTACGAATGTCACGATGAAGAAAGGAATTAGGAATGTGCTCGAAGTAGGATGGAAAAATTATGTCTCTATGAATACGCGGATATGTCTAAAAAGAACGTGATAAGTCGCGTATGGGAAAAAGCGCTCAACAAGTGCAAATCCAGGGGCCCGTGGTATTGAAGGCTCATGGTATTGAAGACTCGTGGTATTGAAGGCTCATGGTATTGATGACTCGTGGTATTGAAGACTCATGGTATTGAAGACTCCTGGTATTGAAGGCTCATGGTATTGGTTTGACTCGTGGTATTGAAGGCTCATGGTATTGGTTTGGCTTGTGGTATTGAAGGCTCATGGTATTGTTTTGGCTCGTGGTATTGAAAAAGGATAAACCTATATAAGGAGAAGAAATTCATTGTGCAAATCACAAGCGTGGGAGCAAGATGTATGAGCTTGAATGAATACTTCTCTGTGAAGTATATCTGTATGGAAAGGGTAAAGGTTTGATGATTTGAATCTATGATGCACCTATGAAGAAATGATGAAGCAGGATTTCTAGATCTGAAATGTATCTGTATTTGCTAGATCGATTATGGAAGGCTTAGATGCGTGATGAGCGAACATCGAGCGAACATCGTTTGGTAAAGGGTATGAAATATGCGATACGATCTGCTATGTTTACGATATACGATCTGTCTTGATAAGTATATGTTTGGTGATGTATGTTTGTCTTTAAAAAGTATGGAAAGTCTCCCGGTGTGAAAAGTGATGAAACGTGGTCGAGGTGGTGCGAGGTTGTAGCCTTCGATCGGGGGGGTCGTAGCTCCCTTCCGGAGGTGAGGCACAGTAAACGAGATCGGGGGTCGTAGCTCCTTCGGTGGTGGTAAAGCAGATCGAGAATTCGTAGCTCCCTTCCGGGGAGAGAGTGATAAGCAGATGTCAGGTTGAAACGGAGCTCCCTTCCAGGAGAGAAATTTGGTAAGCAATGGCTACAAGCGCTGGCGTGTTTGGTCAAAGGATCGGCCGACACACTTGTTGTAAGATGTTTCTCTATATGTAAAGCTATTGAGAGTGAAAACATTTAGCCATTTGGTTTTTCTCCCGAATTGGGTTTCCACCTAAAAATCCTGGTGTTCATGTGTGATGCTTGGGGTGATGGTTTATTCTGTTCTTACTGCACATGTTTACTATTTATGGAACATCTGATGAATGAATAATGGAATGATATAAGCAAGAACTAATGACATAATTAGGTCTCTGTGTATACGCAAGTTTTATGAAGGATATCCACGTGTATATGCTAGTTGGCTTCAGAAAAGTAGCATATGGGTTTTAGAGCATGAAAAAGTAAAAAGTTTTGAGTATGCAGTAAATACTGATTCACCCCCCCCTCTCAGTATTTTTTCCCAACAAGCCCCTTTTGCTACTTGGGTTGACATCAATGAAAACCGCTGATCAACAATCTCCCCCTTTGGCATTGATGGCAACACAAGTACTCCCCCTACGATCATGACACCTCTTCCTACAACATTCTCTCCCCCTTTGACATCAATGGCCAAGGGTAACTCCCCCTGAAACACAACCATCCTGCAGACCTGTACACACTTCCACTCACGCTGACACACAACCGTCCTGCAGACCTGCACACACTTCCACTCCCCCTTTATATTCTGAAAAAGGAAAATCTAATGAGAACTTGGGAGAATCCCAAGCTTCTGGTGAAGATATTCCAATGTTGGAAAATATTTAATATGTGATTCTTTTGGTGTTGCTTGGAACTTGCTACTTGTCCAACTGCTTGCATAACATTTGGTCAGGAGGCTATTACATATAAAAGACTACTAATCATAGATCTATACAACCTTTGATCCACATCCTTAGATGAGTCATCTATGCTCAATTTGCAACCAAGTAAAGACATCTTGAAATCACTTTACACCTTTGTAGAAAAATTCTTATTTAGTCAATCATCATTGCTACCAATTATTGTATCATCCTCTTTAGCTATTAGACATGCTTTAGTTGCTTCATCCAGAACATATATGTCGTTTGGAGCTTGACTTGCTGTAGCCACAATTTCACCATACACGCCTTTCCTGATTTCACATTTCGTGGAGTTGAATAGTATTGTGTGTCCTTGATCACACATTTGTCCAACACTGAGCAGATTGTGATTCATGTTTTCAACCAGTAGAACATTATTGGCAAGAGAATCTTTGCTTCCGAGAGTGACTGTACCTGATCCTATAACATTTGAAGATCCATCATTTCCAAAGGACATGGTTACATCCTTCTTCGCTTTTAGAGATACAAATTTATTTCTATCTCCAGTCATATGCGTTGAGCAACCGCTATCAACATACCACACATCTTTGTTCTTTTGAGCCTTGAGAGCGAGAGCACAATTATCATTCTTCTTCTTCTTCCATGTTCGTTCATTCTGTGGCTTCGAAGATTCTTTTGGAGGATTTTCAAGTCTGCAGTCTTTGGCTATGTGTCCAAAGTTTCGACATTTGTAACATTCAATATTATTTCTTAAATGTTCAAATCTATTGATATTTCACTGAGCCCTGGGAGTTTCATATTTTACAGATCTCCTGGAATTATGTTCATTCCTAGGGTACGTGCGACATTCTACAGCTTTATGACCAAATTTTCCACATGAATAACAGTAGCCATAAAAAATATATTGGTACCTAGATGGAAATTTTCGTCGAGGAATTGTCTTCCAAGGTTGTTCTTGTGAATCTTGTCCAATGAAGTCTTCATGCATATCAGATCTCATAGGTTCAATGTATTTTGTCATAGAAGGTCCCGCTTCTTCTTCTTTGTAACCAATGCTAGTTTTGTCATTGTAAGATCGTTGATTGTTGATGAGTTCTTCCAATGCCCTTGAGATGTTGGCATAGTTTTTGATAGTTTTTCCTTTCTTTGCTTCCCCACGTAGCGAGACTACTTGGGCTTCTAATTCTTCCCTTTCTTGGTTACTTTCTTCCAACTTCTTTTGAAGTGACTCTTAAATGCATTTGTGTTCTTCAACTTCAATTTTTAGACCTTGAACTTGTTCTTTAAGAGTTTTGGAACGGATCTTCTCCGCCTTGAGATCTTTTATAAGCTTTATTGCTTCCTCATAAAATTCATCTATGGTCCATCCTTCTTCTTTGTTGTTTGATACCTCTTGCTTATTCTGCTTGGGTTTATTGTGCTTGGACATAAAAAATACTCTCTCATTGGCTTCTTCTTCACTATCATTGCCTTCATCAGATGATGAGCTATCTTCTTTAGAGGGAAAGTTCCTTTTGGATCCTTGCTTGTTTAATTTCTTAAAGCCTTTCTTTCTCTTTGAGTTGCCATTACTTGTGTTTGGACATTTTCCTGCAAAATTCCCAACCTCATTACAGCTGAAACATATGAATGGAAGTTTACCTTTGAATTTTCCCTTACCAATTTGTATTTTTCTCGTGAAGTAAGCATATTCTTCATCTGAAAGACCTTCTTCATCATCTCCCTTTTCTTCACACTTGCAGGTGCATGTCTTTTCAATTGAAGGTTGTTTATCCTTATTGGTTTTCTTAGATGCAACGAATTCAGTTTCTAGATGTGAAGTACCCTCTTCTTCATCAAGTATCATTTCATATGCTATGAGAACTCCATGTAATTCCTCTTTGCTGAGTTTGTCCAGATTTGCACTGTATTCTAAGACCGATACCTTTGGGTTTAATCTCCCTGGTAACGTTCTAAGAATCTTCTGTATAATAGTCTTCTCATCAACTGGATCTCCCAATCCTTCCAGAGTATTGGTTATTTCATCAACGTATTGAAAGTATGCAGCAATGTTGCAATCTTCTTTCATTCTGAGTTGCTCAAATTTTTCTCTATATATTTGAAGCTTTGCTTCTTTGACATTTGAGTCACCTGCATATATATTCTCAAGCTTTTCCCATACATGTTTGGCGGTTTTGCAACCCAACAACTTATGATAAGCAGATTGAATAAGTCCACTGATAATAATATTCTTTGCTTTTGCATCATTTATCAAATTCTTCTTACCGTGTTCATCTGTGGTTGATGTAAATCCATTTTGAACAGTGTCCCATACTTCATAACCTTGCACCAAGAGATAGACCTCCATTCTTCCTTTCCAAAGTGCATAATTATTTTCACTGAATAGAGGTACACCATTCTTAGTATGCTCCATGACCTCCTTCCAGCTGTTAAACTGCTCTTGAAGGAACCAAGCTCTGAAACCAATTGTTGGAAATACTGAGAGGAGGGGTGAATCATTATTTATTTCAATTAGAGAATTAGTTAATCTTCAATTATTATCAGTGTTTGTACAATGATAGCAGAAAATAAGAGGAACACAAATGCACACAATTTTTAAGGTGGAAACCCACTCCGGGAAAAAAACCACCTAATGCTTTTCTAATAATTCTTTTCAACTCCAATTGAAAATAAAGCTCCAACTTCCTAGAATCTAGAAAATCCTTCTTCTCCAGCTCCCACTGGATGGACGATCCAATGCCCAAGATTCTTCAGTAGTCACTGAATGGATGCACCAACACCCAATGAGCTACAACTCACCCTAGCACCACCCTACCACCTATAGAAGAATAAAAGAAGAATGGACTCTCGTACCAGGGAAAATGGTCCACTTTAAAATGATATAGAATGATGTAGAAGAAGAAGATATACTAGACCATAACCTCAACTTTGACACAACCACCTAATGATGATTCTAGACCTCCCAACACTACCTCTTCAACCCTTGGCAGATAGATACTAGTACAATTTGTACAATAATGTATTTACAATGACTAAGTACAATGATACCTTTACAATGATTGTATGCGGTGCTGCCCACTTGAAGACTTCATATGATGAACTTACTTCTTCAACATTATGCACCTTGGTTCTTTGCTCTTGTCATGCTACCCTCTGTTGCTGCTGTTTGATTTTATGCGTAAAGTTCCGTGTGAAGAATGATAATCCTTAAGCAACACATGACCATGCTTTTCTTGCCTTAGGAGCTGTTGTATTGAATACGGGTGTATCTCATTATTTCAAATCCTCAATATCGATTCGGTCAGACAGGTCTGACCCAATTTGGATTCTTCAAGAGAGAGTTATACCCAATTTCTCACACTGCCCTAATTATGGACTGTTTTAGTAGAGAGTACTTGTACGACATTCCACGTGTCACTATTGATTCATTTGCTTCTAAAACTGATAGAGAAAAAAGTACAGACTATGCACTATCCATCACTTTTTATGGAATTTCAATCTGATACTCAAAGAGAGAATTATGACAAATTTTCCAAGGTCACTTCTTTGAGATGAATTTCAGGAGCCTACAAAAACCCTTACTTCCATAGATCATATCTCCAAAAATATTGTGCAACTTGATCTAAAAATTTTATTGTAGCTTCCTCAGGATTTCGGCTTTGCCTCATAAAAATGTAAGCTTTTTTTTTTTTTTTTGTAAATTTGGTGGGACCTCACTATTTTCTATTTATAATTATATGACAGGCTACAAAATATAAAATTCATATTGTGGCCTCAACCTCCCTGTAGGAAACCAGGTCTGTTGGCCATCTGAGTGCATGGAAAGCATACCAAAATTGAAATTGTCTCATCCTTCTATGTGCTGCATTAACTATCTGTCCTACTACTGCAATATGTTCAAGCTTATGACATAGAATAAGTTCATATACTTTCAAAAAATGCATAAAAACTAAATACTATAAAATCTAGCCATCTGATGAGGAAAATGGAGCTGGGTCCTTCACATTGGACCTAAGCATGTCAACTTGTTGCATCTGTTGGATAAGCTTCTCCATGCGGCCTACCCGGTCATCCATTCTCTAAAGGCGGTCGGTTGCTTGATATTGAGTAATCTTAATATGCTGCAGCTGGCTCTGGATATCCTGAAACAGGTCTTGGAGGCGAGGTTCTACCTTTAGCTAGCCTGCATTGGCATGGATAGGCTGAAAACTCTGCATAGATTTTTCTAGGAGACATGTGACTATCCAATATGTGTGAATAGTCTAATTGAAAAGGGTAAGTCGACCACGAGTATTGCCAGGGTCCGTAATGAAGTCTAGAATTTCAGCTTCTATTTCATTGTCTTCGGGATCAGTCTGAATGTCTCTTTCCCATCCACGTATTTCTTAGCAGACAATTGAAGAATTACCCATTATGTAATTTGCAACAAGGTTCTCCAGATGCTCTTGGTTTGTTTTTCATCCATGTTTCTTTGGGACATGTTCCAACTGGTCCTTATTTTTACCCTTGGCAGTCTCAGATCGTGAGCATCGCTTCCCCATAGTTGGAGGACTCCTATACAGCAACAGAAAATGACAGGTTGAAATAGTAAGGAGGTGAGGACCAGTGTTTAAATCTCCCTCATTTACCTTTTGCGAATATGTGATTCTGTTTTCTAAGGAGAAATGAAAACAACCCCTAAGAATCCATTGCAGTAACCTATACAGCGGGATAGAATTCCTTTCAGGAAGACAGAGGAGCTCAGACTTCTTAGTCATGTACCAAGAACTACAGCTAAAGCTGTCAGGGTGGATAACAATGAACTGAGTCGACCGCAAACCAAGAAGAATGGCTGAGTGCACCAGAAATTCCTGAACAGAGCATAAGCTAGATGAGGCTTGACGGCTTTGAAGCCTTTGAGGCCGAATGCAGAAATTACAGGGATAAGCAACATGGGTACAGGAGTGAAAGAGGAACACTGATTTTAAAACCTGAGTCCATATACAATTCCAGAATCTATTGAAAATGAAAACAGGGGATAGGGTTAACCACAGGTGGCATAAAATTGTCCAGCATTTAGACATCATACTGTAACTGGAAGGGGCTTGGAATCCGACCCAACTATTATCCCAACTGTACAAAACCATAATTGGCCTAAATCGCAGCTCACACCAATCATCCCGATTACTTTGATTAACAGTGGTAACAACACAAAGAAGGGAGGGAACAAGCAATATGCAGGGGTCACAAAAGCAGGGATGGACAGGGTTTTGCGGGGGAATGAAAGACCAAGGAATCAAAAGCAAAATCAAGACAGTCTTAATTTGCTTAAACCAGAACCATGTCGGGGCTAGTAACACCATGAATGTGAAATGGAGGACAGATACATACCCTGAAAGAATTGGGAAGTTGACGGATTGAGTTGCGCTCCTCCTCTTCGTCTCCCAAGCACTTGCATGCACAGAGCATTGCATGAGAAATTGGAGTGAGGGAGGGCGGTTACTTACCTTAATCAAAACTTTCCGTTGATGCACTGACAAAACAGCCTGGCAGGCCTACGATAAAATCATTCCTATCCGAGTGATCACACACTCCATTGATCTGCTGGGACAATTCGCCATTATGGTTCTTAATTGCTCGGAGGATGGCCTACCACCAAGTTTCCACGATCTACCCTGTCTGTCAATTGTACACCCCTATCGGGGGGGTTGGAGGTGTTTATTCACGATCAACTGGAGAGAATGTAGCTCCACATCCCAGATAACATCTATGGGATGAGCATCTATGGAGCGCTCTGTATGTTGGCACCCCCAATTGGCCAAATAATCTGCTGCAGCATTACCTTTTCATTTAATGTGGCTTAGGATTAAATACTGAATCTATTTGAGCAATTTTCTTACTTCTTCGATAAGTGTTGCAGTTCACCAGCTTTGAGATATTTTCTCCCAAGGTGTGCCTTACTTTAGTTTCTAGATAACACCGGTTACCATGGTAGAATCTCCCTCAACGATGATTCTGTGGTAATTTTCTATGATAGCTATAAGAATACCTTGCTTGACTGCCATAAGTTCTGCTTCATTTTTTGTGGTGTGTCCCAAATTGAATGCATAAAACCAGCAAACTTCCCCCTGGGAATTACGGAAAATCCCTCCTGCTCCAGCTTGTCCCGGGTTTCATTTAGAGGCTCCATCATAATTAAGTTTGATAAAGCCTGGTTGAGGAGGTGACCAGTTTTCCTCAATAGATTGACAAGGTGGTCTATATTTCCATAACCCTTTATAAAGCATCTGTGGTTTCAGGTTAAGGTAATCTAAAATTAGAGATTCTATACCCATTGTCTGCCAGTCTTCATCTGACCATCTTTCAACTAGGATCATTTCGCGGATGTTTTCTATGGAGCGTTGCCAAATGTGATGCATTGGTTGGGTTGCTTCTTGGAAAACTCTGTGATTCCTCTCTTTCCAGGTGTTCCAGAGGAGGAAACCAAGTGAGAGGGTCCATGCTCTATTGATCACTTGACAGTGATACCTTCCTTTTCTCCACTTGCTAATGGTTTCTAGAATGCTGTCATTATTTTTATCTGTTTGCCGGAACAAATGTTCCAAATTCCTCCAGATCGGCTGCACTAGGGGGCATGTGTTAAGAAGGTGTTCTGTCATTTCAATATCTGAATGATAGAAGGTACATTGAGAAGGGCCTATCATTCCCCGTTTCTGTAGGTTCTCCCATGTCAGAATCCTGTGATGGCTTAATAGCCATAAGAAGTATTCTACTTTAGGCCAATGCTTCAGTGCCCATATTTTTTTCCACAGCGGTCAAACATTATGTTGACCTTGTTGGGATTGAATATAGTAGCCTTCTTTAATTGTGAATTTCCCTTTTTTCATGTATCCCCATCTGAGTATATCTGGACCAGATATTCGTCTGAGTTTTCTTGTTTCGAGTTCTTTAGAAAAATTGTCCCATTGTTGCGTGGCTGGGGCTGCTGCCCACCAGTTATTATCTTTCCAATTCCTCCACAAATAATTATTATTAGGACACCAATAGTGTTTAACTAATCTCTGATTTGGTGTATTCATATATAGGAAAATTTCACCAAGGTCCAGGCGAGTAAACAACTTTTCCCGTTGTTGCCATGAGTCTTCCCAAAAACGAGTTGTGCCTCCTTCTCTAATTTCCCAAAAGCTGTGAGAGTGAATTAAATACCTGTTCATGGTAGCCAAGTTCCAAATTAAGGAGCCCTTTGGGACTATATCAACCTTCAATCATCCAGATATTGTGTGTGGCATAGCATATTTTGTTTGCCAGATGTTCTTCCAAAGATTCGGCCCTCCTAGGAGCTAGCGCCACCACAGCTTAGCTCCTAGCACATTATTCAGAATGAAAGGGTCACGGAGACATAGTCCACCTGCTATCTTCAATTGAAGTAATTTATCCCAAGATAAGAGCGCCCATTTCATGTTTGCTTGGGCTCCCTGCCATAAAAATTTCTTAAACATACAGACCAATTGAGAGAAAATTCCTTTCGGGCAGGCCCTGCCGGATAGTTGGTATACTAGTAGGGCTTGAAGCACCGATTTCAACATTATAAGGAACCCAGGTGCATTTAGGACTTTGAAAGCCCAATTCTGTATTCTTTTCTCCACTCTTATGAGGATATCCTGCCAGTCTTCTATTCGAATGGGACCTGAATTTAAAAACATTCCAAGGTATTTCAAAGGTAAAGATCCCCTTTGGAATCCTAAGGTCCTTGCTAGAAAATTTTTCATTGCACCATTGCAATTGAAGAAATAGACATTGGATTTATCATTGTTGATCTGAGTACCTGATGCAGCCATGAAGATTTCTAGAATTTTGAGGATTTCTTTGCATTCTTTTAATGACACCATACAGAATAGCAAGATATCGTCGACAAATCGCTGATGAGTCAGAGGGAGGTGAGGTCCCCACAATTTTAGGCCTTGGATCTTCCCTTCAGCTGGATGAGCTGTAATGAGTCTTCCTAAACCTTCTGCAGCAATTATGAATAGAAATGGAGAGAGTGGGTCACCTTGGCGGAGGCTTCTCGATATGTTGAATGGAGCAGAAGGACTACCATTCAGCAAAATTGAAAAATGTGGGGAAGAGATGAGCGAGCAGACCCATTGGAGCCATCTTTCATCAAACCCAAAGGCTCACATTACTTCTATCAGGTACTTCCAACTTATGCGGTCATACGCCTTAGCCAAATCCAGTTTTATTAACAACCCTCTCCGTTTATCTTTCGTGAGTGAGTGGATTGCTTCTTGGGCGACCACTATTTCGTCCAAGATTTTTCTACCTTTGACAAAGCCAGTCTGTTCCGAAGAGATTATAGTGGGTAGCAAAGGTTTAAGACAATTGACCATGATCATGGAGAGTATTTTATAAATAACATTACAGAGAGCTATCGGTCGAAAGCCCACGGGGGTGTCTGCATTTTTATGTTTGGGGATAAGAATAAGGAAGGTTGCATTCATAGCTGGGTAGACTTTCTTATTCCTTCGGGATTCTTCAACCACCTCTAGAATATATGGACCCATGAAAGGCCAAGCTGATTTGAAAAATTCACTAGTAAACCCATCTGATCCCGTGGTTTTATTCCTGGGAAGATTCAGGACCACCTCTTCTACCTCCTGGAGAGTGACTTCTCGTAGCAGTGCCAAATTTTGCTCTCTAGTAATTATTCGAGGAATGTGCACAGTTATCTTTTGTATATCATCTTGGCGATTTGGGATAAGTTCCATCTGTAGATATTTGAAGTGGGTTATCAGCTCTCTCTCCATGTCTTCGTGTTTGATTAAACGCTCCCCACTTGTTGCTTTCAATGAAAATATTCTGTTATGTTGGCGATGCTGTAGCATAGCTTTATGGAAAAAATTTGTATTGCGGTCACCTTCTTTAAGCCAATTAACCCGGGATTTCTGTTTCCACAGTATCTCTTCTTGCTTTTGTCTCTCCTCTTGTTGACTGAGAGTACGACCTTCCTCCAGAGCCAAATCCGCAGTTCGACCATGTAGAATAATTTGTTGTTGAATCTCCTTCATTTTTTCATTCAGTCGAATTTGGTCCTATTGGATGTTACCAAATTCTTGATGATTCCAACGTTTAATTTTGGTTTTTAACTGTTTCAAACGTAGCTGGAACAAATGCATCTTATTATTACCCCTTACTGGGTTTGAACTCCACCAATTTTTTAATTTTTCCATGAATCCAAGATCTTGTAGCCAAAAGAGCTCGAACCTAAAAGGTTGATTCGGACGGCTTGCCTTCACGTCTATCTCCAATCTGATCGGCCAATGGTTTGATCCTAAAGTAGGAAGAATAGCAGCTTCATAATAAATATCCAAACTCACCAAAGCTTCCGTAGCTATAAAGCAGTCCAACCTAGAGGCAATCTGATGCCGCTCTCTCCTGCGGTTATTCCAAGAGTAATTTCCATTTACTGTTGGGATGTCTACTAAACGTAAATCATTTAGTAACTCTCGAAAAAGAGACATTTCTGGATCCTCCCTTCGTAGCCCTCCCTTTTTTTCTGAGAGATTCAATATCATGTTAAAGTCCCCACCTAATAGCCAATACTTTTCACTATGCATTATACTCAAAGTTCGTATACTCTGTCAAAACTCTGCTCTCTCTCCTGGAATTGGAGGTCCATAAACAGCTGAGATTAGAATCCTGGCCTCAGAGCCAATCTGACGGAAAGTAGCTGTTAATATTCTGGGGCAACCTATCCATCCCTCTGCACTAATCTTTATAGCATTCCAAAGTATGTTTATGCCCCCAGAGGTGCCCACCGAGTCGATAGCCATAACTTCATACTGCATTTTCAAAGATTGCATTATTAACTGCAACTTCTGCCCAGAGACTTTTGTTTCTTGTAGTAGCATCACCTGAGGTTTCTCGGCCTTCAATTTGTCTTTCAAATATCTCTGTTTACCCTTACTATTGAGACCTCTGATGTTCTAGGAGAGTATCTTCATTAGGAATTCTTGGGTAGTTGTTGGAATACCATTGTTAACGGTATTATCTTCCCGGTATTAATCAACATTTCACCCACCAACTGTCTTGATTCCTGCAGGGTTCGTCGTCCTCGCTTTTTTGCCAATTTTGCTGGAGGAGGAGCCTTTTTTCTGGCTGATTGTTATCTTTCTTGAGCTTCTTGTTGGGCTTGCACTGTGAGATAATGTTCAAATGTTTCTTTATATAATTTCTTCTGGTCTGCTGGATGAATCGATCATCAAGGTTCCTCCATTCAAATAATAGGCTTTTCAACAATTTCTCTTCTGCACTCAAGTCGTCTCTGGTTTGTTCAACCTCCATTGGGATAAGGTCTTGCAGTGGCCTGTCATCAGGTGCGTCCATTTCCTGCCGCGCTTTCCTCTTTGACGACTGGTTTTTTTGTATAGTCTCTAATTTTTCTTCTGCTGGGCCGTCTGCTGCAGTCTCTAAGACTGACGGTTCGCCTTCTTCCTGTAAAACCTCAAACATATTTTATGTGGGTTTGAAGTTGGGAGGGTTTTGTTTTGTGGCTGAACTAGGGCTGGTGTTTCTTGAGCAAGGAATTCATTTTTTATTAGTAACCAGCATAAAACCCTCCTCATCCTACTGAGGTTGTGCCTCTGGGCCAGTGCTACGAGGAGGTGGTTGTTGTTCAATGTCATTAAGGGGGAAATATTTGTACAAATGGCCATACTCGTGACATCGGCGACAGCGAAAAGGGATATGCTCATAGTCTAGAAGCTGTATCCAAACTTTACCTTCACATTCCAATTCAATCATTTCTGGAAAAGGTTCAGATATATTCATATATACACAGATTCTTGCAAAGGAAGTATAGCGCCCCTGAGCTGTGGAGTCTGCTATTTTAACAAAAGTACCTAGTGTATTTCCTATTCCTTCCAAAATTTCAGGGTCCTAGAAATCCATAGGAAGCCCAAAAAGCCAAACCCATACAGGAGCAGCTAGAAATTTCTCTTGCTCAGGGTTGTAGCATTCCTCCCATTATCGAAGAAAAATCCCAGCATTGTTGTAAAAATACGGCCCTCCCTCAAAAATACGTTCTTTATCTAGTAAATTAGAAAAAATTGTTGTAAAAAAACCTTTTGCCCCAAGTTTCAGATCAATGTGACCTTTGGGTTGCCATTTTATTTGAATCCATTTTAAAAATTCCTTTTCTGAGGGCCAAATACCTATAAACTTACAGATTAATGCATGATTCTTCATATATCCTCTGTACTCGTCCAATTTCGATGCTGGAATAACAAATCTTGGTTTCTTGACAGCCCTTGGCAGGCATTTCCCATTCATTTTGGCTTGCCATTCTGCTCCCAAAACCGGGCCTATCTTTTGCTGAACAGTTGCTTAATGCGGTGACCTCATCGAATGGTCCCCACTCATTACATTTCGGTAGGAGGGTGGCAGCCCTCCTCCCGAGGGCGCCATCATAGGGTGAACCAGTCCTCTATTACTTCTTCGCTCGAAACCCTATGTAACTGCTAGGCCTGCACCGCGTTCATATGCTCATTTGCGTTCATCCACTCATCCGCTCATCCACGCCATTCTCAAAAATTTAGAGCGAAAATGCCACGATGATCTGTTTCAGATGGCCGAATCCCTTGCCTAAGGAGGAAATGAAGATCACAATATATATGAATGCTTAAGTTGAGAGGGCTTCAAAAAGTGAACGTGGGAGAGATTTTAGGAGCATAAAAAATATTAATTATGGCTTTTCAATGACCCATGCCCCAACCCCATGGGGTTTTAGCCCACTAACTGGGGTACAAACTTCAAACATGAATATCTCTCAAACCGTGAAGAATTACATGGCGTGCCATATATCAACGGAAACATCTCGACAAGTAGAAACCATAAAAATAATTATTGACCCAGAATATATTAATTTGGTAGGTCAATCATCCCATTAAATTTTGGGTTAGCCCCTGTTGCTGCTTGGGTTGACATCAATGACAACCGCTGGTCAACGACTTTCTATTAACCAATTAAATGATAATTTTATAAAACACAATGGATAACTAGAAATGAAAATTCTGTAAATAAACGTATAGCACAGAAGTAGCAAGAGAACCCCCAGGGCTAGGCCCGAAGCCTTTAGAAGCCTACTGCTAAGGAATACTCAGAAGTTTTTATCCCAAAAATTCCAAATTCTTCATTAGTCTGCAGAGAAATACATTAGTACAAACGTGATGATATCTGAATACGTTTATTACAGGAAGATTTTGTTACAGTAACTATCCCTCATCTTGTTCACCTTCGGCCTTTTATAGCTTAAAGGAGAATTCAAAAGCAGTAACGATCCTTCTCATTATGAGACCCTGCTTCTTTGTGGCTATCAACTGAGCACTCCAAGAGTAGGCATGCCTCTACATCTTTTGTTGATTCATAGGAGCCAATACGACTCCGTTCACCTTCCTTGTCTGTTGTCTTTTGGTCATCCTAGTCAGCAGTTTGGCTATTTTTCTTCCCTATCAATAAAGACAGCGAAAAATCAGTTTTTACGTTATTAAACACACCTTTTATCACTAATTCACTCTACCTTATTTTTGCATTATTTTCCTTTCCTTTATTGCTAAGATGAAGGGAAAATATATATAAGTAAATGACAAATCGTG
The DNA here is from genome assembly GCA_034641835.2 of Pinus albicaulis. Classification (NCBI taxonomy): domain Eukaryota; kingdom Viridiplantae; phylum Streptophyta; class Pinopsida; order Pinales; family Pinaceae; genus Pinus; species Pinus albicaulis. Next base: position 1,208,312,218 of record CM076577.1, read on the forward strand.
GTAAAGATGGGGGTGAAACATACCTTCTTCTTGGCCCAACATATTTCCCTGCTTACCTTTTTGCAGGTCCTCGTGCAAAAAAATGGTTGAGGTGTAGTTGGGTTAAAGAATATGCAGGATATACCTCTTCCTTATAAATTCTGAATCCATGTCTCTTTTTTATCTTTGCAAATGCTAAGTTTGTGTGCCCCTCTCGTAACTCATAATCATGATGATAGTCTTCAGTGGGGTTCCAGATGATGGGGCATCTGTATCTACACCCTATCCACGTAGGACCCATGTTCAAGATTATGTTTTTGTACAGAAGGAACCTAGAAGAAGCAAGTTTGAAGTTCCTATACCCAAATGGTTCTTTGTTCTTCACATTATTTATAGAGGCTAGCCATCTCTATTTGGCTACTGCTAATGCTTCTTCATGAATGTCCTGGAAGTATGCCTGCCCATTCTGCACAATATCCCTATGAATAGGTCCTAATTTTGATATCACTCCTTTCTACTCCATGAATTTCTTATGTTGGGTAGACAAGTACAGGGGTTTAGTAGGTTCCCCTCCAACCCATAGATCTAGGCCATTCTCTCTTTTATGAAAGGTGTTGTAGGCCTTAGCCCATCTAGTATGGTTTTTGGCAAAGGATAGAAAATCCTAGAAGTGAACTTCCCGTATGAAAAGGTTGGGGTTACTATCCCTATCCTCCTCTGGAAAGAAATTGTGTAAATACAATTCACACAAAATATGTTGGACCTGCTCATCCTGCTCATTGAAACACTAGAAAAATTCCTCAATGGTTTTAAAAGTAGTGGGCTTTCGTACCCTAACATCCTTGATTTTCAACAATAAATACCTTTCCACTAAGAATAAAGCATAATTAGTGGTTGGTGCCCTGAAAGTCAATACATCTGAGTAAAGAGAGCAAACCATACTAGTTTTCTTCTTATATTTTTCCACTTGATCTTATGCTTTCTTCAATTCTGTCCTCTCTTCCCTGAGTTGGGAAAAGGTTTCATCCTCAGTTGCAGAAAGTTCTTTGAATCACTTTAGTAGTGCCCAATGTTCCTGTAAGGGTACTAATTCCTTTTTACATTGGGCCAATTCATGTTGGAATTGAATTAATTTGTTGCGAAGTGTCTAATTGGCAGCATTTTCTACTAGGGGAGTGTAAGCAGGTGTTACCTCTATTTGAGTCTATTGGCAATAGGTTTCTTATATCCTACTATATTGTTGGTTGTCCTTGATGGCAACTCTCTGGCAAAGGATGCAGCTAATGACTGTATGAAGAATCTCAGAAATCCATCAACAGTTCTATACAAGAAGATTGACTTTTTCCATATAGAACAATGTATACATGGGTTTTTAAAAGCCAAGTCGCGTATGTACACAGATAAGTATGACCCAAGTCACGTATGCATGTTTGTGCTCTAAATTTATAGAACCAGGGGATATGACCTTGGTATTGGCCCATAGTATTGAGCGCTGGATTATCTATTTGATCCCGTCCAGGAATACCATTAGCGGTTGAGTGGTTTTGACTCATGGTATTGACAAAGGCTAAATATATATAAGGAGAAGAATATCATAGTGCAATAGTGTGCATGTGTAAGGGTTGTTAATGAATAAATCTCTCTAAGGAATATCTACATGGATGAACTCTGGTCTTAATTGTTAGGTCTGAATCTATGATGCACCCATGGATATGATGAAGGTTCAAGATCTCTAGATCTAGAAATGATGAATCTTTAGGATGATCTGCAAAAGAAGTGATGAAGACCTGGTGCAAGTCTAATGAAGAAATTGAAGAAATCTGGGTAAGTTTATAGATCTGTTCTGTTCTACAAAGTTTATCTTTTTTCAGATCTATACGCTAGTTTGTCTCGGTAAAAGCGCGTATATACGCAGGTTCGCTTCATGAAAGGCGCGTATGGCAGTTAGGTTTTTTGAAGAATAAAATACATAGAAGTATACGCAGGTTGATGTGAAGGAAAGTGCGTATGTACGCAGCTTCAGTAAAGAAAAGTAGCGTATGCTATTTGAATCAATGTCTGTTCAGGGTTGAGTTTGTATCTGCATATCTATTCTGAAGTCTGGGTTTTAATGAATACTTCACTCTGAAGTATTTCTGCATGGAATGGGTAACATTTTATTGATTAATATGAATTAATAACGTACCTATGAAGAAAATGATGAAGAGGGATCACTAGATCTGAAATGACTATGTATTATGGAATGTTTAGATTTGTGATCTAGTGAATCTTTGCTGAAGTAGAGGGTGAAATCTAAGTTATCTGTTCTGAAGATCTGCATAGTTGCAGATCTATACGGATGTTCATCTTAGCAAAAGTGCATATATATCAAGGTTCATTTCAGCAAAAGCACGTATACGCAGGTTTGTCTCTATTAAAGCGTGTATATACGCAAGTTCAGTGAAGTAAAGGTGCGTATGGAATCTAGCGTTTTGCTGAATTGTGTGGAATGAAATGTTTGATCTGTTTTGCTATTTTACTGCTATCTGTCAATGATGTATTCATAAAGTTATGGGTTTTTTGAATGCTGAATATGCTACTGGTTATGTTGATTGAAGATCAAGTTGTTGGTTGATTGGTTGATGGAGTTATAAGTTTCAGCTTGATGTATGGAGTGGGTCCAGTCTAAAAATCTGATGAAAATTGGCCTACAAGGTATGTTGTGTGGAAGCTGTTGGATCCAGTATGTAAATTAATGAAATGTGGTCCATGGTGGTGCTGAGGGTCGAAGCCTTCAGTGAGGGGGTTGGAGCTCCCTTCCAGTAGTGGTTGGAGAACGAGAGAAGGTTGCAACCTTCTGTAGGTGGGTGCCTGCGTGCTGGTATGAGTCTGCACCAGTACAAAATTGTAAGAAGTTTTCTTTATAATAAATATTGAAGATAGAGACGACAGCAGCGGTGGTTTTCTCCTGAATTGGGTTTCCACCTTAAATACTGGTGTTCATGTGTGTTGCTGATGTGTGATGATTTATTCTGTTATTACTGCATATGTTTACTGCTTACTAAACATCTGATGAATGAATGATGCACTGATCTAAGTAAAGAATTAAATGCATAATAATATCTCTCAACATACACAAGTTTTATTAAGGATATCCATGTGTATATGCGAGTTTGGTTCAGTAAAGTAGCATATGGTTTTAAGAGAAAGAAAAAGTAAAAAGTTTTCAGTCAGCTCTAAATACTGATTTACCCCCCGTCTCAGTATTTTTCCCAACAGAGTCCACTTATCTCATGTAAGTTTTAGATTATTCTACATAGAGAATTCAACAGTGTGTATAAAATCCGTTTGTACAAAGGCTTCAAAATTATCCATTAAATCAGTCTATACAGAAACTTTACCGGTATCTATTAAATCAGTGTGTATAGAGGCTTCAACAGTGTCCATTAATCAGTCTATACAAGAAATTCAACGGTATCTATTAAATTAGTCTGTATAGAGGCTTCAACATTGTATATTAAATTAGTCTGTACAGAAATTTCAGCAGTATCTATCATTTGGGTAACAAAATATGTTTGGGTTCCCATTGTATCCAATTCATTTTTAGGCTTCCAAGCCTTGTTTGATTCTTCCAACTGTTTCCTTAGTTGTTTTACCATTTTTCTCAATTTCTTGCACTTCCTGCTCATTTTCCTTACCTTAATATCAGCCGATTTTTCTTTTAGCAAGGTTTTGGAAGGAGGAGGAGCAATGCCTTCAGTTTCAAAAATGGTTGTGCCAGTTCTAAGGTTATCAGCAATGGTGTTTTATTCAGGAATCCAATAGGTTGTTTCAGAATTAACACCCTGACTGGGTGAAATAATATTTCCTTCAAGCGTCAGGGGAACTATCTCAATACTTGTGTTTTATTTTAATAAAACAATGTCCCCTGACTGGTTTCCAGATTCAGATATTCTCTCTATCCAGTCTTCCCTACTCACCCATTCTTTATCATACGGAGATAAATCCCTCAAATCCTGCAATTCATCATGGTGAGGTAGGATTTCAGTATGGCTAGAGTTTCTAGGAGCGACAGACTGGTTCAACAGGTCCCTCTTTTCCTCAGATTGTTCATATCGGCTTCTAATTTCACAATATTCTCTCATTTTCTCAAGTACTTGAGCCATTTCTTCTTCGTAGTATTGTAAGGACATATTTTTAGGGCTTGAAGGTGGTTTATGGGATGGTCCTACCTCATGTAGAAGTTCATAGGTGTTTTGTCATAGTTGCAACCTTTCAGACCATCTCCTTTTTCTTGGTTCTATGGTCAAAACATGGGTTCTCTTCCCTCTTGCTGTCTTGGGTATGGTTATTCTAGGGAGTTTAATCTCTTCTCTGTCAGGGTTTTCTTCAGGGATAGGCAGGGCAGGATTAACAAAGATGTCCCAAGTTATTTTATGTTTTCTTAACTCATGAATGATGATCAATTTAATCAAGCCATGGTGACTGACAACTGCTTGGTCATTTTTAGATTTTCAAATTCGAACAGTAGTAATGTGCAATACATAATTTAGGAAAAAGGGAAAATTAACTAAAAAATTTCACTCCAAAACAACTAATAGTTTAATTTGGTAGGACTTTACCACATCCTAGAGTCCGTCGCTTGTGATATATCTTTGAATGAAGACTGCCAATTCTTGCCAGGCTGCCGCAAGCATGCGGGATTAATACATTTCCCTTTCCGTTCCAATGGTTCACTAGGTCCTTGTACACTGAGATTGTTCTTGTACAATGACATGTTTTTTAGTCCATCTTTCTCCTTCTATTGGTAGTTTGGATACCTCAACGATGATTTCCTCAACGACTAGTATCATTCTTCCTTTGACTATGGTATGTCCTTCCCAAAGGTTTTGTAGGAATTCAACTGCTATCTCTGTATTAAACCCTTGTAGTCTATGTAGATATGGAATCCAGCCAGCTTGATGTAGAATGTTGTGAGCTGATTCTGAGACTTGGAAAGTTGTGGATTCATTGCAAAGAGAAATTCTACCCATGGCTACTGTGTTATCAGAACTGGTTTCTTCTTTTGTATGTGTTTCTTCGGCTCTGTTGGTTAAAACATTGTAAACACTGCATGCGTTTTTTTTTAAATATACTATAAAAATGCAACTTCATGACGTAAATGCAATGATATTTTAGTCCCATCAACATATCTGAAGGAATTCACATGGGTAATTCGCATGCTTATTCATTATGAATATTCGTAACCCCTCCATTGGGAGAAGGGTGTCCATGGCCTTAATCTCAAGAGAAGCAGAAAGATTGTAACAATCATGAATGCCTCGAAGAAAAGGTCAGAAATTGGAAATCATCACAAATGTACGAAAGAAGGGTGTCCATGGCCTTGAAGCTCAAGAAAATAGGAAAGATTGTAACAATCATGAATGCACATGAAGAAAAGGTCAAAAGTTGGTAGTCATCACAAATTTACGTCAAGTGGAAATGAACGAAGAAGGGGAGAAAAGTGAAGTAGAAATTATTATAAAATGATGTCATATTTTGATGGTATAGCATGACGGAAGCATGACAGGTGACAGATTATGATTGGTGTTGTCATCCCTTAATTCAACATGAAAAGATAATTCACTCATAGTTAATTATGTGGGTAAGTAGTGATAACACGTATTCAAGTAGTGCATTTATTTCAGGAATGGATCAATAGGAAATAGGGCATATAAAATTAACTGGCTATTGTTAGAAAAATACTTCAATACCATAGGCAGAGCCACTGCTGCCAGCAGGAATTCATAGCCTCGACAGGGTTTCTATTTTAACCCAAAAATAAGCCATAATCCTCTATTTAAAAGCAGAAATTTTTCTTATTTTATGGAGAGACCATTGTGCTGGTGTGGTGACCAGATAGTCTCAGTGCCATTCACGGGGATTGTAACAGAGTGATCAGTTAGGCTCATGATGAGACCTCCTGTCCTTCAAGCAGTTTTAGCTATCGAGAAGGTCACTACCCTGGTGTGTTGGCCATTATGGGAATGTCACTTGTTAAACCCTTATGATCATGGTAGGTTGGCTCATACTAAGAGCCCCTATTCTCTCTTTAAAAAAAAAAATCACATAGACATTATATTTTTCTTTTTGAAAAGTAGGCATTTTTCTTGTTTTACGGAGAGACCATTATGCTGGTGTGGTGCCCAGATATTCATAGTTCCATTCACGGGTATTTTAACGGAGTGATCAAGCTGGCTCGTGATGAGACCTCCTGTCCTTTAAGCATTTTTAGCTGTCGAGATGGTCACTACCTTGGTGTGTTGGCCATTGTAGGAATGTCACCTATTAAAACCTTATGATCATGGTAGGCTGGCTCATGATGAGACCCCCTATTCTCTCTTAAAAATTTGCACATAGACATAATATTTTTCTTTTTATTTATACATGGAGGGAGGCTCATTAACTCCTTAAGAGTTCGGGATGGCGTGAGAAGTAAAAATAATGTCAATACAATTAATACTATGTATTCCTATACAACATGTCAAGGAGAATTACTACTTGAGAGTGTAGAAAGATATACCAACATAATACTATGGAAATAAATTGTGTAATAATATGTTTGAATAGGAGATATCTAGCCCTTCATTATTCAAATAAACCATGTTAGCTTCCAGAGTAGAGATTTCCATCAAAATTTCAAAAGATTATAATATTAGTAATATCACTACTTTTCTCCTCTTCAAGTGCCAATTCCCTTTCCAAAAAATGGCTTTTATGGCGAGAATGTGTAAAGGAAGAGTGGATATTCAAAAATAAATCATCAAAAGACAAAAAAACATGCTTAGAAAAGAAATTATTTGTTCCATTCAATTGAAAAATAGTTGTTCAATTCGATTGAACAACAATTGTTCAATTGATTGAAAAAACAATTGTAAAATCACGCAAAAAACAGTCGTTCATCTGAATTGAACAACAATTGTTCAATTCGATTCAATAACAACTGTTCAAAGGTTTTAACATCAGAAATAAACACACTAAAAACATATTCATTCAATTGAACTGAATAGCATTTGTTCAATTCGATTGAACAACAGTTGTTCAAAGGTTTGAACAAAAAAAAATAAACACACTAAAAAAGCACAGCCATTCAATTGAATTGAACAAAAGAAATAAACACACTAAAAAATACAACCATTCAATTGAATTGAACCAGAAATTTGCCCCTCGGTCAATTGAGCAAAAAAAAAAACGGGGAAAAAAAAAAAAAAAAAAAAAAAAAACACAGTTGTTCAATTCAATTGAACAGTATTTGTTCAATTTGATTGAATAGAAGATGTTCAAAGGTTTGAACAAAAAAACATACAAAAGAAAGAAAAAAGAAAAGGAATGTAGTTGTGAGCATGAAGAAGAGATGGAATGTACAACAATGAGAAAAACTATAAATTGAAAGAAACATATATACGATATTTAGAAGAGGGAATAACAAATTTTTATGAACTTAAAGCTGGCAGGCCATCAACCCCTGTAGTTAAAATTTGGATGGTGGGATCGTCATGCACCTACTGGTAGAAAGACTCTTTTGTAAGTGGTTTATGATAAAGGCCCACCCGGTGTCCATTGACTCGAAAGGCAGATCCAGATCCATCTATGGTGGTCAAGGTAATGATACCATTTTTGTGTACTTCTTGAACTTCGTATGGATGAAGCCACCTTGTTTTTAACTTACCCAGGAAGTCTTGGAATCTGGATTCATAATGGAGTGCCCAATCTCCTTTCTAGAATGTCTTCATTTTTATGAGGTTTTCATGTCACTTAGCTCGTTGTTGTTGAATAATTGTAGTTCATTGTAGAGCAAGTAGTCATGCTTCATCTAATTAATTTATTTGTTGGAGTCTTCTAATTTGGGCCTTCGTCAAATCCAACCCCACTTCTTGGGCTATTCTTAGAGTCTTTATTTCAAATTTAATAGGAAAAATTGGTTCCCTTCCAAATACCAAATGGTATGGAGAATATCTAGTGGTGTTTTTCCATATTGTGCGATAAGCCCATAAGGCCTCTGGTAGTCTAGTAGCCCAATCCTGGTGATGTGTTGAGACTATTTCAGTGAGAATTTCCTCAAGGACTTTGTTGGTGCTTTTGACCTACCTGTTCACCTGCGGGTGGTAGTGAGAGGTGACTCTATGGGTGACATGGTGGTTCTTCAGAGTGACCATGATTTTATTTCCCACAAACCATGCCCCTCCATCAATTATCACTTCTCGAGGTAAGCTAGACAACACAAATAGCTCAAAAATAAAATTGATCATAGATTCTTCCGTAGCTCTTGATAAAGCCACTGTTTCTACCCACTTCATCACATAATCTATGGCAACCGGTATGTAGGTCTTCTAATTTGATGGTAGGTTGAATGGTCCAACAAAGTCTAGTTCCCACCGTTCAAAAGGTTCCACTACTAATTGTGGTTGTAATGGCATTTCATCAGATTGGCCAGGGCGGCCCATTCTTTGGCCGCTATCGTAGGCTTGGACACATTTCTTGGCATCTTTAAAAATTATAGGCCAATAATAGCCCATTTGCAATACTTTGTGATAGGCCCTTAGGATGTCATATATCTCATCTTCTCGGATGCATCTGCGTATATGCATATCAACTCCTGTATGGAAAAGATATCCACCCATCTAGGAGAATATAGCACTGCGCTGAATAATAAACTTATGTTCCTTTGATGTCAAGTGTCTTGGAAGCTTTCCTACTGCTAGAAAATTTACTACATCTGTGTACCATGGCATTTTTACTACTACAGTGAAAAAATACTCATCAAGGAACTGACCTTCCACCGCTAGTGGGTCATCTGACTTTGGAACTCTAGACAGGAAATTTGAATCTATGTTCTCTTTCCCTGTGCGGTTCTTGATAGTTATGTCAAATTCCTGTAAAAGAAACAACCAACGAGTCACTCTTCCATTTTTAATAGGCTTATTAGCTAAGTATCTAATGGTCGAGTGATCAATATATAGGAATACTTGATAGATAGTTATATAATGTCTAATTTTATTAGTAACATAAATGACAGCCAAGACCTCCTTTTCGGTCATAGTATAGTTTAATTCAGAATGAGTGAGATTCTTGCTGATATAGTAAATAGTGTAGGGATTTTTGTCTTCTTATTGACTCAGAACTACCCCTATGATTGTGTCATATGCATATGAGTAAATGTGAAAAGGAAGCTCCCACCTGGGGCTTCGTAAGACTGGTGCAGTCAAGACCAGTTTCTTCAAATCTGAAAAATCAGTGTCGCATTTATCAAACCAATGGAATTCAACATTTCTAGTTAATGCATACAAGGGTGTAAAATTTGTGAGAAATTATTTATAAACCTACGGTAGTACCCTGCATACCCAAGGAAAATATGTACCTCTGTCTGAGTACAAGATGTGGCTATTTAAATAATTACCTCTATTTTTTCTGAATCTACTTGTATTCTAGTTGCAGAGATTTAGTGTCCTAGGATTACTCCTTCAGCCATCATCATGTGAAATTTTGCGTTGCTAAAAAAAAATCTATTAGCAATATATCATTCCAATACTTTTTCTAGTGTTTGCAATGCTTGATCAAAGTCATCTCCATATGGAATAAATTCGTCCATGTAATCTCAAGCCCTTCATTTATTAAATCAGAAAAAATGCTGAGTATGGCCCTTTTAAATGTTGTTGGGGTATTGCATAATTTGAACGGAAATACCCTATAAGAAAATGTACCCCAGGGGCAGGTAAATGTCATTTTATCCTAGTCTTCAGAGGCTATCTAGATTTTAATGTAACCACTGAAACCATCAAGGAAAGAGAAGAAAAACTTTCCTGCTAATGTATGAAGGACCTGATCAATAAAAGGGAGGGGGATGTGGTCTTTCTGTGTTGCTTTATTCAGTTCTCTGTAATCCACACAGATTCACCACTTACTATTCTTCTTAGGAGCAACTACTAGAGGAGAGACCCATTTTTTTTTTCTGAAATAGGATAAATGAATTTTACATCTAGCAACTTTTGCAATTCATATTTTACAATGTCTTTCAGATGCAGGTTTAACCTCCATTGAGGCTGTCGAATAGGCCAAGCATCTTTATCAGTATAAATGTGACATGTGCATAGTTGAGTATCTATACCCTTCATGTCTAGGTAGTTCCAAGAAAATTATCCCTTATATTTCTGTAAAACCTTAATGAGCTTTTTTTGTTGGTTACTATTCAGACTACCATTGATATTTAAAACTTTTCCTGGCTCAATTTCAATTGGCATGTTGTCAGGAACAGTAGTTGTGGGTATGTGCTAGTTATCAATGTTTGCTAAGGGGTCCTTCTGTGCTTCATTATCAAGAACTTCTTTTAACATTTGGCAGTTCAAATTTTGTGAAGTAGAAGGCTGATTTATGAATTTATTGATTACATCATCTTCAGTTTGATATTTGAATTTGAGTGCTTCAAATATTGTCAGTGGTGAACAAATGTTTTTTTCCCAGTATGTATGTGGATGAGATGAGAGGAATAACCTGTTTATGAGTTTTGGATGTTTGTGAATATTTACAGTGGGAAGAATTGGTTTGGCAGAGGGTTATATGACAATATTCTTTATGGCATGACCTCTAGAAATGGTCATGCTGCCTGTTCGACAGCCTATGTAAGCAGCGGTTTTTGCTAACCAAGGTTGTTCCAGTATCAGGGGGTGTCCATATAACCTAATTTTTGGGTTAATAACTAAAAATTCTGCCAGGTTATCCCACGAGTCCACAGAAACCAGGATGTCCTATAATATACCTTCTAGTTTGATAATAGATCTGTTAGCAAGTTCCAGCAAGGAAGATGTGGGTTCCAAGGTTATTATACCTAAATTCTCGCAGGTTTCTGTAGTTAAGATGTTGATGGTTGTCCCCAAGTCAACTAATGTGTTTGAAAAGGAGTGGACAGATATTTTTATTATAAATATGGGGTTTCCTGGATCATTGTATTTTACTGGTATTTATTTACCCAAGAGTAATTCTGACAGTGTTCCCACTACATGAACAGTTGGTACAATTTTTTCTTTCCTTGCCTGTTTTTTTCTGCACAGCTCTTTAATTGTCTTGGCATAGATATGAATGTCTTATATAGCCTGCAGAAGAGGAATTTAACACAAATATTTTTTAATTCCCATAGGAGATCAAAATCTGAAGAGACTATTGGTTTAGGCAGTGTTAATCTCTCAGGGAATGGAGGGGAGGAAATAATAAGGTTTTCAGGGTTTTTTTGGTCAACTGTGTCCCTCCCCTGCTCTATCTCTATTTATGTCATAGTTGGTTGTTTAGGTAATATTAGAATTTAAGACTCAAGTTGTGGCAGGGCTATATATTCTTAAGGTGAAATAACATGCCTTGATCTCAGCCTAAGCTCATTGAATTCCTTTTGTTCAGTTTTGAGGTTTGGGTTTTCAAAAATCTGGATTAGCTAAACTGGTCTGTTATTAGGATTAGGATTGGGTTGAGATAGCAGTTGCGGACACATAATAGGATGAGGATTGTGTTAGAATGGATATGGAGCTGGTAATGTGGGTTGATTCTGAGCCCCTATTCCCATCGGTAAATTGGTTATTCTGAGGGTTCACTGCTAGTTTTGAGACTAATTTGTATTCTGTGAAGTGGAGGCAGGCCACTGGGATTGATATGGATTTTTTTGTTAGTAAGGGGGAGGAAAAGGAAAATTTGACCAATTATTACCTGAAGAGGGATTTTTTTTGCCAAGGAGGCATGGAAAAAGATTGGGATGGCTAGGCAGAAAAAGGTGATTGGTCCTGCCATGCTGTTGCAGGGTTTTGTTGATTAAATTGTGAAGGAGAAAAGAACTGAGGTGGGTCGTGTGGCATACCTGGTTGTGCTTTCCATTGCCGATGTTGATTCATTAGATACACTAGTTTTGTTTCTTCTTCTTCCTCTTTAAAAATTTCTTTCAACATTGGAAGTGAAGGGAAAGGGTCAGTGGTGTGATCCTTCATACAAATAGCAGATGTCTGGACCATGTCTAATGGACATTCCCACTGGTTGTGCTTCTTCCGACAGCGTGGGAAAAATACAGCCAAGTTTTGTTATGTTATAGCTTACTTCTGCTTGGCTTGTAGGACATCTAGCTGCGTTGTGAGGGTGCCCAAGATATCGGTTTTAAAATCTTCTAAAATATTACCGAATTCTGCTCTGATCATGTTGCCACCGGACTGTTTATAATTCCTTGTAGCTGAATCCCGCCTGGTTGGCCTAATTTTTGTACTACCTCAAGAACACCTAATGCACAATCAAATAATTTCATCGTATTCTTCTTGATAGATATCCCCTTTTCCCATTATATTAAGTGTTTCAACCCATTTTTCTTTCATTCCTTTAATCATTGTTTCTTTTAAAATATCTTTAGACAGTGTAGTATACAGAGATCTTTGAAAATTATATTGAAATCTTTCAACGTATTATTCTAATGTCTCATTTTAACTTGTAGAAATATTGAAGATTTCATCTTTTAGTTCTCGAGTCTGACAGTAGTCTTGATATTTGTTAAGAAAAGAGTTTTTCATCTGATCCCAACTATTAATGGCTCCTCCACCGAGCCCCATAAATCAACATAATGTTGTCCCCTTCAAATTAGAGGGAAATAATTTCAATTTCTGAGGTTCAGTGATGCAGTCATATCCCCTACATAAGACATCAAATTCAAATAAGAATGCATCTGGATCTTCCGAGGTTAGCCCATGGAAGGTGGGGATATTTTGTAATGGAATAGCTTTCATAGGGGCATTTGCGGCTTGATCAACTATGGGATACTCCAATGTTGATGTCTGCCTATAGTTTTGGTTGTTCTCCATTTGATCAAATATGTGCCAATAATCTTCAGGGATTTCCTAATCTGGGGGAATAATTTGAGTGGGATTAGGGAGTGGATTTGGAGGAGACCTTACATCACTTCTCCAATTTAGGATACTAGGTGTCTTTGTCTCAACCACTCCCTCAGGGGATCCAGGCTCTGGAGTTTTTACTTGCACTGCACTACTAGTTTCTCCCTCTCCTTCCTGCAAATTGCAATAATTTCCCTCCCTTGAAGGGTTGGGACTTACATGCTCAACAGTCTGAAGGCTTTGTTCAGACCCTTTTGTTTCACTGTGAATCTCGGTATGCATTGCAGATGGTGAGGTTGCTACTTGAGGGACTATAGTAGGACTCTAAGTAGGAATGGTTCTAGGTCCTATGGATGTTTGGGATTTAGCCTTCTTAATGATTTCATCGAGATATGTTGTTCTTCCAAGGACCACCTATCCTTTTGGTTTTGTGGATTTAAGTGAGGGATTTTGATCTAATTCTATCTTTTTCTTCCTAGTCATAAAAAACAAGAACACCTATCCTATTAAACTCTGCACAATTGTTGAGAAGTGGGTGTTGGGCCGAAATTAAGGTATGTTTCCACCCTATGATTACTTCGAATTGTGACACAGCTTTTGGAGCTTTCCCTAATTTTAAACAATAAATATAGAAAAGGTTTATGAAAAACAAGGAAATTGGGATAACGACAAAAGGAAACGCTTTTATAACATAAATTTGACTTATTTTATCTTTGTATGTAGGAAAACAGAGCAGGTGAACCAACATTAAATAGAAGACAACCGACAGACATGGACTCAAGGAATCTCAGTAACTTCTAGAAACCGACAGAAGGCAGAAAGACAGATCCAAGCTCGAGAACCCAAACGACAGCCATGTGCAGTGGGCTGTTGTCTGGAAATTACCGTCCCTCTACATGAAAACACCTTTAAAAGGACCAAGGATGAAATAGAAAGGGATAGGAATTTCCTTCTATAATCAATGCATAAGGACATAACTGTCTCATTGTATCTCTGTATTATCCTTAAATTTAATACAAAGCTTTGATGTTTTGAGCAATCTTCTTTTGAGTTTTCATTGCATTAGAACTTCTGGTGATTTGGGCCCAGCCCCTCGGAGTTTCTCCGGTAATTTCCATGTTGTGTGTTAGTTATATAATCAATATCCAGTTATCTGATGCAATTGTAAATTAATTTTTCCACTCAAGAAAGTTATAGTTTTTCTTTCCTCATAATATTTTAGCATTCTTTATTTTTGGTTTAGAATAATGTTTTATCGCATTCTTGCTTTCTGATTTATAATAATGCTTTATCGCTATTATATGTTTTCATTTTCTTCCAATGCCTTTGCAATCGATTTAAGAATCGTAGAATAATTACCAGTTAGTTTTATTCGTCTTTACGAATTAGATTGTTCCCTCAGTACGATAAGACGTCCAATTCTTGATTAAGTACAGTAAGATGTCAATTGGTCAGTTTGCAAAGAGAATTCCATTACAAAATTATATAAGTAGTTGTTGATTTAGTTTATTCATATTGTTGTTCAATTCATTCAGGTTTTTGTTCAATTCGTTAAGATTGTTGTTCAATCCATAATTATGCTATTCAATTATAGGTTTCTCTCCTTCAAAGCTTGGTAGATGAGTTAGCTGCATTATGCCATTTTCACGTCTCTTTGAGTTGATTGAACTTTGAGAATTAGAGAATCATTTTCATAAGAAACATATAGTAGCTATCATTCGATCTCACTTGCATATATTGTGCTTACACTCTTGAAATAAGAAGATTTACCCTGGGTTGAAAATTGAATGAAGAGCTTAGAGGTTTCTTATAATAAGCACCTTTGTGACTCAACATTTTTTGCTTCGTTGATGGGGAGAGTGTTAAGAGTGATATCCTTTATTTATCTTTCTCCATTGCTGTGAAGAATTGGGTATTAAAAGCGAGAGGTAAGAACTTGCATACCACTAATCAAAACGCTTGCTCCATAGCCCACTTCTCAGAAAATTGTGTAAAGATTGGTAGAATAGGTGCCCTTGTTTTATGACTACGAAGAAAAAGATAGAAACAAATCGAAATCATCTGCAAAAATCCCCAAAATCCAAGGGATAGGTGATCCTTGGAAGAAAAACATATATAGACAAAATCATTAAGAAATTTGAATCCCAAGCATCCATAGGACCCAGAATCATTCCCACTCAAAGTCCTACTGCTCTCCCTTAGGCAGCAATCTCACCGTCTGCAGCCCATGCCAAGATTCACAGTAAAATAGAAGGATTTGAGCTAAGCCTTCAAACTACCAACCATATAGGTATTTACCCTTCGAGAGAGTGAGGTTCTTGTAACTTACAGGAAGGGGAAGGAGAAACTAGCGGTGCAGTACAAATAGAAGCTTCTAAGCCTAAATCTCCTAAAGAAGTGTTCGAGACAGAAATACTCAGTATTCCAGAATAGAGAAGTGCTGTAAAATTTCCTCCACATTCACCTCCCAATCCCCCAAGGATTACTCCTCCAGAACAATAAATTCCTGAAGATTAATGGCACATCTTTAATCAAATGGAAAACAATCAAAACCAGAATCAAAGGCATACATCAAATTTGGAGTATCCCATCGTTGATCATGCTGCAAATGCCTTTATGAAAGTTATTCCCTTACAAATAATCCCCACCTTCCATGGGTTTAGCACGGAAGATCCTAATGCATTATTATTTGAATTTGATGTCCTATGTAGGGGGTATGACTACACCACCGACCCTCATAAATTGAAACTTTTTCCCTCTACTTTAAAGGGAGCAGCATTACGCTAGTTCATGGGGCTAGGTGGGGGAACCATCAATAATTGGGACCAGATGAAAAAAAAAATTCTTAATAAATATCAAGACTATTTCCGGACTCGAGAACTAAAAAATGAAATCTTCAATATGTCTGAAAGGGACAATGAAACATTAGAGGAATACATAGAAATATTTCAATATAATTTGCAAAGGTCTCCATATACTACACTATCCAAAGACATCCTAAAAGCTACACTGATTAAGGGAATGAAAGACGAATGGGTTGAAAAACTTAACATAATGGGAAAAGGGAATATTTCCCAGGAAGGATATGATGAGATTATTTCCCTGTGTATTAGGTGCTCTAGGGGTAATACGCGTAATAAGCCAAGTGAACATGACTCAATAAAAAAGGACCTTAAGCAGTCTGGTGGAAACGTAACTAGAGCAGAGTTTGGTAATCCCTTGGAAAATTTTAAAACTGACATTTTGGGTACTTTGACAACACAGCTTGATGTATTACAAGCCAAGCAGAAGCAAGCTATAGCAGAGCAGAATTTGGCCATATTTTTCTCACGATGTCAGAAGAAGCGTATCCAAAGGGAATGCCCCTTAGATATGGTTCAGACCTGTGCCATCTGTACTAAGGACCATGCCACGGACCAGTGCCCCTCACTCCCGGGGTTGAAAGTAGTTTACAAGGAAGTAGAAGAAGAGACAAAACCATTCTACCTAATGAATCAGTGTCGACAATGGCAGGCACGACCAGGTATGCCTCAAGACTTGCCTCAGTTATTTTCTTTTTTGTAATTTAACCAGCAAAACCCTGCAACAGCTTGGTGAAATCAAAATCCTTTTTCTACTTGGCCAAACTAGTCATTACAAATACCACCCTGGCCAACACAACCCTCATCGGGGAATAATTGGCCAAGCTTTCCCTCTTCTCCTCTGTATTGGCAAAACACTCCATATCAAACCCAGTGGCCAACATCCCCTTCTCAAACCACTAATTGGCCTCAAAATTGGCAATGACCCATGGGAATGACCAACCTACCAATGGGAGCAGGGGTCCAGAATCAACCTACACTTCCAGATCCATACCCAGTTCATCACAACCCTCAGCCTAACCTACGTCCTCAGTTACCAGCTCAACCCAATCCTAATCCCAATAACCGACCAGTTCAGCTAATCTAGATCATAGAAGATCCAAACCCTGACACTAAAATGAGGCAATGCAATGAACTAAGGCTAAGATCAGGATGTACTATACCACTAGCAGAAGTCATGATCCCACCTCAACCCAAACTTGGGACTTCAATGAAACCTAGCCAAGAAAATATAACAGAAACAAAGGTAGGGCAAGAGAAGGAAGCGATTGACCAAGGGAGGCTTGAAAAGCTTAGGGTATCTCCACCTCCATTCCTTGAAAGGTTAACTCTGCCTAGACCTATAGCCTCTCTAGATTTTGACATCTTGGGGGAGTTAAGAAACCTTTGTATCAAAATTCCTCTTCTCTAGGCTATACAAGACATTCCCATCTATGCAAAAAAAATTAAAGAGCAATGTGAGAAAAAGAAAGTAAAAAATACAAAGGCTGCGTCCACTGTTCATGTGTTAGGGATGATATCTGAATTATTACTGGGAAAGGAACCGCCCGTAGAATACGAAGACCCAGAAAATCCCATAGTAACTGTGCATATCTCTAGACATTCCTTTCCAAGCACATTGGTCGACTTAGGGGAAGCCATTAACATCCTAACTATGGAAACCTGCGAAAAGCTAGGCATATCAATGTTAGAACCAATGGCTACGTTGCTAGAGCTTACTGACATGTCTATTATCATATCGGAAGGAATAGTGTAGGACATCCTGGTCTCAGTAGACTCATGGGAATATCCAGCTGATTTCTTAGTTATTAATCCAAGGAACGGGATGGATGGGCACCCATTGATTCTGGGGCGACCTTGGCTGGCAACAGATGATGCTTACATAGGCTGTCGAGCAAGCAGCATGACCATCAATAGAGGAGATTCCATTAAAAAAATCAGTTTTTATCCGCCTGCCAAACCTAGCTTACCCATGGTAAAAATTCACAAACATCCATATGAATATTGGGAGAAAAATATTCGTCCACCTCTGACATTAGTAGAAGCTCTCAAATTTAAAAATCAAACCGAAGACGATGTAATAAATAATTTTATGAATCAGCCACCCATGTCTGAAAACTTAAAATACCAAATTTTGAAAGCATTCCTTGAAGATGGAGTTCAAGAGGACCCCTTGACAAACCTTGAGGATCAATATACCCCCACAACCAGCGTGTGTAACGGCACACCCATTGAGATTGAGCTAGGGAAGATTTTGAATATCAAAGGAAATTTGGATAGTAACCAAAAGTAAAGGCTCATAAAAGTTCTACAGAAGCATAAACGGGCATTCGCTTGGGACTACCCATAAATAAAGGTTTTAGATCCCCAACTTTACGCCCATCACATTTATACGAATAAGGAAGCTCGACCCATTAGACAACCTCAGTGAAGGCTAAACCCACTCTTAAAATATATTGTAAAAAATGAGCTGCAAAAACTATTGGATGTAAATTTCATCTATTCTATTTCATATAGAAAATGGGTCTGACCTCTGGTAGTCATCCCTAAAAAGAATGAGAAATGGAGAATCTACGTGGATTAAAGAGAATTGAATAAAGCAACACAGAAAGACCACTTCACCCTCCCTTTCATTGACCAAGTCCTTGACACATAGGTAGGGAAACAGTTATTTTCCTTTCTTGACAAGTTCAGTGGTTACAGTTAAATCTAGATAGCCCCTGAAGACCAAGATAAGACAACCTTTACCTGCCCATGGGGTACTTTTGGTTACATATTTTTACCATTTGGGCTATGTAATGCCCCAACAACATTTCTAAGAGCCATAAGTAACATTTTTTCTGACTTAATAAATGAGGGTCTTGAAATCTATATGGATGAATTCACACCATATGGTAAGGACTTTGATCAAGCTTTAGAAACACTAGAAAAGGTGTTGGAGAAATGTATTGATACTAGGTTATATTTAAGCAATGAAAAGTGTCACATGATGATTACCGAGGGAGTGATCCTAGGTCACTACATCTCTTCAACTGGAATACAAGTAGATCCAACAAAAATATAAGTAATCCTTCTATTAGCCACACCTTGTACACAAACAGAGGTACACAGGTTTTTGGGATATATAGGATATTATCGTAGATCTATAAAAAGAAAAATCACAGATAGCTGCACCTTTGTATGCATTGACTAGAAATGTTGAATTCCACTAAACTGATAAATGTGACACCACTTTTTCATATTTAAAGAAACTGTTCTCAACAACACTAATTCTACGAGGGCCTAACTGGAAACTACCTTTTCACATCTCTTCAGATGCATCCGACACAACAATAGGGGTAGTTCTTGGCTAAGAAGAAGACAAAAGCCTTATGCTATTTATTATATCAAAAACCTCACTCTTGTCGATTTAAAATATACAGTGACCGAGAATGAGTTCTTGGTTGTCATTTATGCTATTAATAAATTTAGACATTATATAAATGGCTATCAATTACTCCTTTATATTAATCAATCTGCCATTTGCTACTGTAGGAATTAGATATAACTATCAAGGATCATCCAGGAAAGGAAAACATGGTTGTAGACTTCCTGTCCAGGGTTCCAAAGACAGATGATATGCTAGCAGTTAATGATTAGTTTCCTGATGAACACCTATTTGTGGTGGTGGTAAAAACACCATGGTATGCAGACGTGGCAAATTACTTGGCAATAGGAAAGTTGACCAGACATTTAACATCAAGAGAACGGAAAATAATTGTACAATGCAACACAAGGTTCTCCTAGATCGATGGATACGTCTTCCATATGGGGGCCAACATGCACATACGTAGGTGCATCAAGGAGGATGAGATCTATGACATCCTACGGGCCTGTCACGATGAGCCATGTGGTGGCCATTTCACAGATTGCAGAACAAGGCACAAAGTGTTACAATTAGGCCACTATTGGCCTACAATTTTCAAAGACGAAAAAAAATATGTCCAAGCCTATGATAGCTGCCAAAGAATGGGCCGCCCAGACCAAGTAGATGAAATTCCACTGCAGCCACAATTAGTGATAGAACCGTTCGAGAGGTGGGCACTAGATTTTGTTAGGCCATTCAACCAACCATCAAACCAGAAAAACTACATATTGGTTGCCATTGATTACGTAACGAAATGGATAGAAGCAATGGCCTTATCAAGAGCCATGGAGGAATCTGTGAATAATTTCCTTTTGGAGTTGTTTGTGTGATATGGTTTGCTGCAGGAAGTGATAACCGATGGGGGGGCATAGTTCATAGGTAATAAAATTACGGCCACCTTAAAAAATCACCATATCATCCATATAGTTACATCTCCTTACCACCCGCAGGAAAACGGGTAGGTCGAAAGCATCAACAAAGTTATGGAATCAATTCTTACCAAAATTGTATCATCACATCATCAGGACTCGGCCACTAGATTACCATAAGCCTTATGGGCCTATCGCACAACCTAGTGAAACACCACTGGATACTCCCCATATCATATAGTATTTGGGAGAGAGCCTATTTTCCCTATTGAGTTTGAAATCAAGACTCTAAGAACAGCCCAGGAGGTAAGGTTGCACTTAACAAAAGCCCAGGTTAAAAGGCTCCAACAAATAAATGAGCTATATGAAATGCGACTACTGGCTCTACAACGAACAAATATCATCCAACAGTAGTGAGCTAAGTGGCGTGATAACCTCATCAAAAAGAAGATATTTCAAAAAGGAGATTGGGCACTCCTCTATGACTCCAGATTCCAAGATTTTATGGGAAAATTGCAAACAAGGTGGCTCGGTCCATACAAAATTCAAGAAGTACACAACAATGATACACTCACCTTGACCACCATAGATGGGTCCAGTTCTACATTTTCGGTAAATGGCACAGAGTGCACCTATATCGAAAACCGCTCACAAGGGAATATTTTTGCCAGCAGGTACGAAACGATCCTACCATCGAAGTTGTGGTTGGAGGGGGTGATAACCCCAAAACCTCAAGTACATGAGAATTTTCTACCATCATTTGTATAAAATGCATATAATTTCTTTACAATTCCTAGTTCCTATTTTTGTACATTCCTCATGCCCGAAAATGTATTCTTTTCCTCTTTCATTTTTCTATTGTTGTTCAAACTTTTTGAACGACTGCTGTTCAATCTAACTGAACAGCTGTTGTTCAATCATATTGAACAACCGTGTTTTTTGTGTTTTTTTATTCTTGTTGTTCAAACCCTTTGAACGGATGCCATTGAATCCAATTGAATAGCTATTGTTCAATCAAATTGAGCAACCATTATTTTTGCATTTTTTTATTATTGTTGTTCAAACTCTTTGAACGGCTATTGTTCAATCCAATTGAACAGTTGATGTTCAATTAGATTAAACAACTGAATTTTCACATTTTTCCCTTTTCTATTCAAACTCTTTGAATGGATGTTGTTCAATCTAATTAAACAACTATTGTTCAGTCGGATTGAACAACCATGATTTTTTTGTTTTTATCGTTGTTGTTCAAACTCTTTGAATGATTGTTCAGATCCAATTGAACAACTATTATTTAGTCGGATTGAACAACCTTATTTTTTCATTTTATTCCTTCTTTTTTTTATATTCCCCTCGATCCACACCTTGGCTATGAAAGGCATCTCGCAGGAGGAAGTGGCAGTGGGAGAAAGGAGAAAAGTAGTAAAAGTTACCAATATGATGATTATTTGACACTATAATCTCTAAACTGGAAGCTGACAGTGCACATATATGAAATGAAAGTTTAAGTCATTCCCAGCTCAATTATGTTATCATACAATACATGATCTTATGATGGTACATCTTTCTACACTTTCAAGTAGTATTTCCCTCCAATATGAAGAAATAGGAATAAGGGATATTAATTGTATTGGCATTTTTTTTTACTTTTATCAGCATCCCTAAATCTTAAGGAGTTAATGAGCCTCCCTTCATGTATAAAGAATAAATATTATGTTTTCATGCATATTTTTAAGAGAGGATAAGGGGTCTCATCACGAGCCAGCTTACCATGATCATAAGGGTTTAACAAGTGACATGCCCACAATGGCCACCACACCAGGGTAATGACCTTCTCATCTACTTGAAGGACATGAGGTCTCATCATGAGCCAGCCTGATCACTCTGTTACAATCCTAGTGAATTACACTGTGACTATCTAGCCATCACACCAGCACAGTGACTTCCTTATAAATCTAAATGCTTATGTTTCAAAAGAAATTAATACTATGCTTACATGAATTTTTTTAAAAGTGGATAGGGGGTCTCATTACGATCCAGCCTACCATGTTCATAAGAGCTTAGCAAGTGACATACCCACAATGGCCACCACACTAGGGTAATGACCTTCTCAACTGCTTGAAGGACAGGAGGTCTCATCACGAGCCGACCTGATCACTTTGCTACAGCTCTGGTGAGTTGCACTATGGTTATCTGGCTATCATACCAACATGGTGATCTCTCCACAAAATTGGTAGAATAACTATTTTTACATAAGGATCCTAGCTCATTTTTGGGTTAAAATAGCAACCCTGTCAAGGCTATGAATGCCTGCTAGCAGCAATGGCTCTGCTTATGGTATGAGAGTATGTTTCTTCAATAGACAAATACTCTTGCATATATCCTTCCATTCCATCCTTCTTCCATAAGCCACTACTCAAATTAGTGATGATTCTAATCTACCACATAAATAACTATAAGGGAGATATGCTTACATTTTTTAACCTCGAGATGATAGCGCCAATCATTACCTATCTCCGTCTTGATTTCATCACACTTATCATTAAAGAAGAACATCATATCATAATAATAGTTATACTATTTTCTCTCCCTCTCCAGTCACTTCCACATGAGATGAATTCATGTCAAAACTTCCAAATCTGGCCTTTACACTGCATATGCTCATAATTACTCAATTACTCCTCATCCCCTAAAACTTCAAAACCACGACCTCCTCTCTCACGTACAGACCATGATTATTGAATCCTTGCATTCCTTGTTTGCATTCATGACTGGCCAAACCCCTCTTGTACTTGAGGACATGGGTGCCCTTACTTCGATGGAGGGGGTGTAATTAGTCATAAATTAGCAAGCATGTGAAAATTCTACACAAATTTTGTTAGATATACCGATAAGACCAAGAGAGAATCACAATTAAGGCATGAAGTTACCTGCACAGGACCACAATCTCTCTTCCTCTTGCATACAACATTCATTCGAAACAACTAAGATGAGAGAGAATACAATCAGACGAAAAAGCACAGGAAAACATACCAACCATGGGAGGAAATTCTCTTCAGAATGAACCTTCGAACTTCCCAATTTCAGATGCAGTTAGCGCTACCCTCCAGTGAGCCAACTGGCTAAAATATGTACATCGGTTACAAGGATTTGATACAAAAGTAGAAATTGAGTTTATACAAAACCTGCAAGAGGGGTAGACCAGAATCAAGGGAAGAGTTATACCAATCATAGAGGAAATTATTTGCGAAGTATCCAGAATACCAACTAAAGGAGGGAGATGGATTAAGAAACACCTCTTACGAGAGGCAGTTGTAGCATATCAAGATCCGGAAGAGCCATTGGAGAAAAAAGGAAAAGGGATTAACCCTACCTCTCTACACCAACCATGGCAAGAACTGACAGCATTCATCCAAAGATTCATTACATGTGACGGATGACAAGATGTGGTCCAACACCTTTTATGTGAACTCTACATGCACAATTTCTTTCTAGAAGAGGACACAAACAACATTCCTAGTCCCTTTATAGGGGATTTTTAGTTTCAACCCTTCTTCTCATTCGCTGAGAATCGGATTAGGTGGGCCAAAGCCTATAACATATTCCAAAAGAGAGAGCATGGCTTAGACCTGTGGGTCAGATGAGAGCCTACAAAACCCCTGCATATGTTTATCCAGCACAGGAACTTCATGCAAAGGAAAGGTGTAAGGACTAGGCTAGGGCTCATCCATAAAGACATCATAGAAAATGGAGAGGAATATTTTGAAGACATTCAGGAGGCAGACCTGGTAGCGGCTAAGCAAATATGGATTTCCTCCACCAACAATGTAAAAAATAGGGAGCCATTTGGCTACAGAAATTTCAAGGCAGCTGCCTCCAGATTCCTCTCATATAGTAACCTGGTTTTTAGCATGGGTCCTGCATGGTTAAGATGTATATATAGATGCCCTATTATCTGGTATCCTCCTGAGGGCTATGATCATGACTACGAATTTCTAGAAGGGTACACAACCGATGCCTTTTGCAAGAATTAGACAAAAACAGGGTTTCAGAGCCTACAAGGAAAAGGTCTACCCTACCTAATCCTTATCGCAGTTACATCTCAACCATTTTTTTGTACGAGGACCTGCAAATAGGTAAGTGGGGGAGTATGTTGGGCCGGAATTAAGGTATGTTTCCACCCTATGATTAATTCAAATTGTGACAGATTTTTGGGATTTTGCCTTCATTTTAAACAATAAAGATAGAAAAGGTTTATGAAAATCAGGGCAATTGGGCTAGCGACAAAAGGAAACACTTTTATAACGGAAATTTGACTTTATTGTATCTTTGTATGTAGGAAAACAGAGCATCTGAACCAATGTTAAACGGAAGATAACCGAAAAACATGGATGGACTCAAGGAATCTCAGTAGCTTCCAGAAACCGACAGAAGGTAGAAAGACAGATCCAAGCTCGAGAGCCCAAACGACAGCCACGCACAGTGATATGTCATCTGGAAATACAGTCCCACTGGGTGAAAAATCCTTTAAAAGGACCAAGGATGAAATAGAAATGGATAGGAATTTCCTTCTGTAACAACACATCAGGACAGAACTATCTAGTTTTATCTCTGTATTATCCTTCAATTTAATAAAGAGTTTTGATGTTTTGAGCAATCATATTTTGAGTTTTCATTGCATTAGAACTTCTGGTGGTTTGGGGCCAGCCCCTGGGATTTTCTCCGCTAATTTATGTGCTATGCGTTAGTTACAGAATCAATATCTAGTTATCTGATGCAGTTGTAAATTACGTTTTCCACTCAATAAAGTTATAGTTGTTCTTTCCTCAGAATAGTTTAGCATTCGCACTTTCTAGTTTAGAATAATGTTTTATCGCATTTGTGCTTTTTTATTTATAATAATTCTTTATCGCTGTTAGATTTTTTCATTTTCTTCCAATGCCTTTGCAGTCGATTTATAAATTGTAGAAAAATTACCAGTCAGTGTTATTCATCTTTACAGATTAGATTGTTCCCTCAGTACAATAAGGCGTCCAATTCTTGATTAAGTATAGTAAGATGTAAATTGGTCAGTTTCCAAAGAAAATTACATTGCAAAATTATATAAGTAGTTGTTGATTTAGTTTATTCAGATTGTTGTTCAATTCATTCAGGTTGTTGTTCAATTTGTTAAGATTGTTGTTCAATCCATCATTACACTATTCAATTATAGGTTTCTCTCCTTTAGAACTAGGTGGAGTAGTTAGCTGCATTATGCCATTTTCACGTCTCTTTGAGTTGATTGAACTTTGAGAATTAGAGAATCCTTTTCAAAAGCAACATAGAGTATCTATCATTTGATATCACTTGCATATATTGTGCTTACACTCTTGAAATAAGAAGACTTACCCTGGGTTGACAATTGAATGAGGATATTAGAGATTGCTTATAATAAGCCACTTTTGTGACCTGTTAGCGGGCTTGAGAGCAAGTGTTTTTCTTGCTAGTATGCAAGTTCTTACCTCTCTTTTTCAATACCCAATTATTTTGCAGCAAAAGGAAAAATAAATAAAATACATCACTCTTAAACACTCTCCCTAACAACAGTTCCAAAATGTTGAGTCATGAAGGTGACTGTTTTAAAGGTAACCTTAATGCTTTTCATTAATTATCAACCCAAGACAAGCCTTGTTATTTCAAGAGTGTAAGAAAAATATATGCAAGTGACATTAGAGGTTAACTATAAATCATTATAAGGAAGATTGTTTAATTCTTGAAGTTAAATCAAACCAACTTGAAAGTGAATTATGAAATACTTCAGACTATTCAAAGGAACTAATTCTATTCTAAGCTTATGCAGAAATAACCACTCAAGACTAAAAAGAATATATTGAAATTGAACAACACGCTTTGATGAATTGAAAAACTACCTTAATGAATTGAATAACAATCCTAATAAATTGAATAGCAATCAATTATTCTAGAATTTTGAATGGAATTCTCTTTTAATCAACTAATAGAAAATAATAGCATCCTTCAAAATTAAATATCAACCAAACTCTCATAATTAAGATGAAAATATCCAAAAATTAACTATACACAGAATTGAAAGCAACTATGTTGAAACTAGTCTAACAAATGTAAAAGCATCAATTTTGGATAAGATGACATGAATTATAAATCTAGTATAGTGAAAAGGAAGTTATAACATCTCACGCTTTCGATTAACCAACTAAATGATAATGTTATGAAACGCAATGGATAACTAGAAATAACTAGAAATGCAAGTTTTGTAAATAAACGTATAGCACAAAAGTTGTAGGAGAACCCCCAGGGCTAGGCCCGAAGCCTCTAGAAACCTACTGCTAAGGAATACTCAGAAGTTTTTTATCCTAAAAACGAAAAATTATTCATTAATCCACAGAGTAATGAATTAGCACAAAAGTGACAATTATGTCCAAATACATTTATTACAGGAACATGATATTACAGTAACTATCCCTCATCTTTTTCACCTTCGACCTTTTATAGCTTAAAGGCTAATTCAAAAGTAGTAACAGATCCTTCTCATTATGAGACCCTGCTACTTCATGGTTATTGACTGAGCACTCCAAGAGTAAGCATGCCTCTACATATTCCATTGATTCATAGGAGTCGATATGATTCCGTTGGCCTTCCTTGTATGCTATCTTTTGGTCATCCTAGTCAATAGTTTGGTTGTTTTGATTCCCTATCAATAAAGATAGTGAAAAATAAATTTTTACGTTATTAAACACACCTTTTATCACTAATTCACTCTACCTTATCTTTGCATTATTTTCCTTTACTTTATTTCTAAGATGAAGGGAAAATATATAAAAGTAAATGACAAATCGTGGTAAAGATGGGGGTGAAATGTACCTTCTTCTTGGCCCAACACTGCAAAAATGTGGCAACAACATGGCAATGAACCATTCCTTATGCTGCTTGTCATCGTAAGAAAATCCTCTGTCGCTAATGAATTTATTTAGTCATTGGTCAGCTTCCCAAACTGATTCCACATGCCCTTGCTTAGTATCTTTTAGTTCTAATACACATTGAGAATAATATTTAAGCTTTTAGAACTACTGCTTCAGGGAATTATTTATCTCCTACACTATGGGATTCACATGTTGAGTAATGTATCCCATGAACCAATCCAAAGCACGACCTTCAAAGGCCATTAATATATTCACTCTCTTAACAGCATGGGTAGTGACATTCTGTGTAGTCCACACCGCATTCACCCTGAATAAAAATTGGTCCATATCATCATCCCCAACACCATTAAAGGTGGGTAACTTCATTTGCGTGGCCATATTGTCTGCAGGTGGGGGTGGTGATGGGGTAGGCGGATTCCTACCCTTGTGCAAGTTTGATGGTGGCATAGCAGGAGGACTAGTCTCCATGTGTGTAGCCCTACTTCCCTTTGGATCAGGGGAGTTTCTCAGAGGACTGTACGTAGATCTATCTCATTTTTTATTGATTTAATAGTATTTACCATTGTGTGTCATGCTTTTGCTATGATCAGGGGTCATTCACTTTGTGTGGCTACAGAAAATACCCTTTTCACACAATAGCATCTTAATCAGCAGAGGAAAATTTTGTAAGGAGTTACCCCTCAATCCTTTCAAAAATATCCTTTCAACTTCAGAATAGGAAACAAACTGATTGACTACAAATTCTATTACAGACCTACCCAAGATGTTGTCAACCCAGTGATCTATAGTCTAGGTAATAGAATTATCAGTCTTTTCCAATTGTTGGATTAATTCATGGGTCCACTGCATGACCTAATCATCCTTCCAACAGGATTGGAATTCTTCTAACCTCGCAAACAACTATTGAAGTTCGCGTGAAAAGGTTATGAAGAATATCCTTTGCACCTTCGTAAAAATATACTTATTATTCCACTCTTTAGAAGATAGATTCTTACTTTTGTTTTCTTTTAGGGAAAATTAATGAATCTATTTTTTAAACCAGTCCTCAAGTTCAGCCTTTAATGGTTGCCAATGACATTGCAACATCACCCAACCACTCTCAAAATTTTCCCAGTCCTACCAATGGAAACATTTTTTGGCTTAAGGGGTCCTCACCCACGTTCAGAATTGAGGTTAACCATCAAAACCCTTTTACTACTAGCCCTTTCTATAGTGACCTGCTTACGCAAGTCAAAGTCTCACCCGAAGTAGTATGGGGGGTGTTGGAACTAGGTTTCCACACCCTAAGAGAGATTTGGAATTATGTGGGTGCCTTAAGATCCTAAACATCTGTAAACAAAAATTCGCAACATCCCTAACTAGTAAACCCTTTTCAGTCAGATTTAGGTCTAATATGCGGAATATCTTGCATAATTTAACACAACAATCATAATTCAAGTAATAACCCTTAACACATCATAAAAAAAATTTATACCCACAGATCTATCAAATAATAAGTCCTATAAATCCAATCACAGTTGTGCAAGAGATCTAATTGCATACAGTACATAAATCAGAACCAAGATGCGAAACATTCATAACATAACCCTCAGATGCATATTGTTGGAAATACAAAGAGAGGGGGTGAATCAATATTCCTTTCAATTAGTATTATTAATAATCTTTCAGGGCATTAGTTAATATTCAATTATTATCAATGTTTGTACAATGATAGCAGTAAACAAAAGGAACACGATTGCACAACGTTTTTAAGGTGGAAACCCTCTTCGGGACAAAAACCACCTAAATGTTTTTTCTAATAATTCTTTAATATTCAACTGCAATTGAAAATAAAGCTCCAACCTCCTAGAATCTAGAAAATCATTCTTCTCTAGCTCCCACTGGATGGACGCTCCAACGCTTGATATTCTTCAGTAGTCAACTAAATGGATGCCCCAAAACCAAATGAGCTACAACTCACCCTAGCACCACCCTACCACCCTGAGTTTTTCACAGGATTGAACCTGTTGGCGACTCCCGTACCAGGGAAAATGCTCCACTTTACAATGATATAGAATGATGTAGAAGAAGAAGACACACTAGAACATAACCCCAACTATGACACAACCACCTAATGATGATCCTAGACCTCCCGACACTTCCTTTTCAACACTTGGCAGATATACACTTGTACAATTTTTACAATGATGCATTTACAATGACTTAGTACAATGATACCTTTACACTGACTTTATGCAATGATGCCCACTTGAAGACTTCATGTGGTGAACTTCTTGCTGCTATTCTACACCTTGATTTATGCTCTTATGATGCTACCCTCTTTTGCACCATGCTTTGCTTTTTTTCCCTAGAAATTCTGGTCCTTTCCAGCCCTTGACAACACATGATCTAGCTTTTTCTTGCCTTCTAGGAGCTCTATATTGAATCTACTGTATATATGTTGTTTTAGATCCCTAATATGTGATTTTTAGTCCTGTAGCATTCCTCTAAGTCTTCTTTCCAATGCCATAGATCTGGCCTAATTTGGATTCTTCAAGGGAGATTTATTCCCAATCTCTCACAATTCCCTAATTATGGACTCGTTCATTAGAGTGAAATTGTATTGTGTGCCACGTGTCACTATTTCTTCATTCAGATCTGAAATTGATAAATAAAAAAATATAGTCTGTGCCCTATCCGCCACTTTTTACATAATTCAAATTTGATACTCAGAGAGAAAGTTATGATGATTTTCCCAAGGTCACTTCTTTGAGATGAAGTTCAGGAGCCTGCAAAAACACTGACTTCCACAAATCATATCTTCGAAAATATTGCGCACCTTGATCTAAAATTTTTGTAGGAGCTTCCTCAACATTTCTTATTTTCCACAAGAACATTTCATCTTCTGAACCTTCATAGAAAAAAATTATAGCACAAATTCCACAATGACTTATTTCAGGTAGCAAAATCCTTGCATAAGGAGGATATGAGGATCACAATTTATATAAATGCTTAGGTTGAGAGGGTCTTCAACAAGTGAACGTGGGAGGGATTTTAGGAGCTGAAAAATTATTAATTTAATGACTTTTCAATGACCCATGCCACAACCCCATGGGGTTTTAGACCACTAACTAGGGTTACAAACTTCAAACATGAATATCTCTCAAATCGTGAAGAATTACATGGCGTGCCATATATCAGCGAAAACATCTCGACAAGTAGAAACCATAAAAAATATTATTAACCCAGAATATAGTAATTTGGTAGGTCAAAATTACCATGAAATATCAAGGTATCCCCTGGTGCTTCTTGGGTTGACATTAATGACAAACACTGATCAAAAATCTCCTCGTTTGGCATTAATGGAAACACAAGTACTACCCCTCTGATCATGACACCTCTTCCTACAACATTCTCTCCCCCTTTGACATCAATGGCAAAGGGTAACGCCCCCTGACACACAACCATCCTGCGGACCTATACACACTTCCACTCCCCATTTATATTCTAAATAAGGAAAATGTAATGAGAACTTGGGAGAGTCCCAAGCTTCTGGTGAAGATATTCAAATGCTTCACGAGTACTCTTACGATCATCAACGCTTCCTGCCCAATATACATCTTTTAAGGCTTGAATAATGAGATTTTTACCCTTGGGATACCACAAGCCATATTTTGTTGTTCCCTTTATATATCGAAGAATTATTTTGATGACAATAATATGTGATTCTTTGGGTGCTACTTGGAATCTTGCTACTTGTCCAACTGCTTGCATAACATCTAGCTGGGAGGTTGTTACATATAGAATACTACCAATCATAGATATGTACAACCTCTGATCCACACCCTTAGATGAGTCGTCTATGCTCAATTTTCAACTTGTTACCATCCGAGTAAGGATGGGTTTGCAATCTTCCATTTTGAATTTCTTGAGCATTTCCTTGATGTACGTGGCTTGACATATAAATATTCCTATCTCTTGTTGAGATATTTGAAGCCCTAAGAAGTATGTCAGCTCACCAAGTAAATACATCTTGAACTCACTTTGCATCTTTCTAGAAAATTTCTTACTTAGTCGATCATCATTTCTACCAAATATTATATCATCCTCTTTAGCTAGTAGACGTGCTTTAGTTGCTTCATCGAGAACATATATGTCATTTGGAGCTCGACTTGCTGTAGCCACAATTTCACCATACCTGCCTTTCCTGATTTCACATTTTGTGGAGTTGCATAGTATTTTGTGTCCTTGATCACACATTTTTCAAACACTAAGTAGATTGTGTTTCATGTTTTCAACCAATAGAAGATTCTTGGCTAGAGCATATTTGCTTCCGAGAGTGATGGTACCTGATCCTATAAAATTTGAAGATCCATCATTTCCATCCTTCTTCTCTTTCAGAGATACAAATTTATTTTTATCTCCAGTCATATGCAATGAGAAACTGCTATCAACATACCACACATCTTTGTTGTTTTGAGCCTCGAGAGCAAGAGCACAATTATCAGTCTTCTTCTTCTTCCATGTTCATTCGTTTTGTGGATTCAAATATTATTCTGGGGATTTTCAAGTCTGTAGTCTTTGGCTATGTGTCCAAAGCTTCTAAATTTGTAACATTCAATATTATTTATTAAATGTAAAAATATATTTATGTTTTGTTGAGCCCCGGGAGGTTCATATTTGACAGATCACCTGGAATTGTATTGGTTCCTAGGGTACATGCGACATTCTATAAATTTATGACCAAATTTTTCACATGAATAACAATAGCCATAAAAAATATGTTGCTACCTGGATGGAAATATTCATCGAGGAATTGTCTTCCAAGGTTGTTCTTGCGAATATTGTCTAATGAAGTCTATATGCATGTCAGTTCTCGTAGGTTCATTTTATTTTGTTGTAGAAGGCCCTGCTTATTCTTATTTGTAACCGAGTCCAGTTCTGTCGTTGTAAGATAGTTGATTGTTGATGAGTTCTTCCAATGCCCTTGAGCTGTTGGCATAGTTTTGGACAGTTTTTCCCTTCTTCACTTCCTTACGTTGCGAGACTACTTCAGCTTCTAATTCTTCCCTTTCTTGGTTGATTTCTTCCAACTTCTTTTGAAGTGATTCTTCAATACATTTGTGTTCTTCAACTTCAATTTTGAGACCTTGAACTTTTTCTTCAAGAGTATTGGAACAGACCTTCTCAGCCTTGAGCTCTTTTCTAATCTTGATTTCCTCAGAAAATTATTCTATGGTCAACCCTTCTTCTTCGTTGTTTAATACCTCTTGTTTAATGTGCTTAGTAATAAATAATACTCTCTCATTGGCTTCTTCTTCACTTTCATTTTCTTCATTAGATGATGAGCTATCTTCTTTAGAGAGAAATTTCGTTTTGAATCCTTTATTTTTTCTTTGCTTGTTGAATTTCTTAAAGCCTTTCTTTTCTTTTGAGTTGCCATCACTTATGTTCGAACATTTTGCTGCAAAATGCCCAACCTCACCATAGCTAAAACATATCAATGGAAGTTTATCCTTGAATTTTCCCTTACCAATTTTTAGTTTTCTCATAAAGTAAGCATATTCTCCATCTGAAAGAACTTCTTCATCATCTTCCTTTTCTTCACACTCGCAAGTGTAGGTATTTTCCTTTGAAGGTTGTTTCTCCTTATTGTTTTTCTTAGATGTAGCAAACACAGTTTCTATATGCGAAGTACCCTCTTCTTCATCAAGTCTCATTTTATATGCTGTGAGAACTCCATGTAATTCCTCTTTGTTGAGTTTTTCCAGATTTTCACTATATTCTAAGACTGATACCTTTGGGTTGAATCTCCCTAGTAAAATTCTAAGAATATTTTATATAATAGTCTTCTCATCAATGGGCTCTCCCAATCCTTCCAAAGTGTTGGTTATTTCATTGATTTGTTGGAAGTATGAAAAAATGTTGTTATCTTCTTTCATTCTGAGTTGCTCAATTTTTTCTCTATAGATTTGAAGCTTTGCTTCTTTGAAATTTGAGTCACCTGCATATATATTCTCAAGCTTGTCCCATACATGTTTGGCAGTTTTATAGCCCAGCACATTATCATAAGCAGATTCAACAAGTCCACTAATAATAATATTCTTTGCTTTTTCATCATCTACCAAATTCTTCTTACCTTGTTCATTCGCGGTTGATGTAAATCCATTTTGAACAGTCTCCCATACTTCGTAACCTTGTGCCAAGAGATAGACCTCCATTATTCATTTCCATAGTGCATAATTATTTTCATTGAACAGAGGTACACCATTCTTGGTATGCTCCATGACCTCATTCGAGTTGTTAAACTCCTATTGAAGGAACCAAGCTCTGATACCAATTGTTGGAAACACTAAGAGGGGGAGGTGAATCAGTATTCTTTTCAATTAGTACTATTATTAATCTTTCATAGCATTAGTTAATCTTCAATTATTATTAGTGTTTGTACAAGGATAGTAGTAACAAAAGGAACACAACCACACACATTTTTTAAGGTGGAAACCCTCTCCGGGGAAGAAACCACTTAAGTTATTTTCTAATAATTATTTAATATTAAACTCCAATCGAAAATAAAGCTCCAACTTCCTAGAATCTGGAAAATTATTCTTCTCCAACTCCCACTGGATGGACGCTCCAATGCCCAATATTCTTCAGTATTCAACTAAACGGATGCCCCAACACCCAATGAGCTACAACACAACCTAGCACCACCCTACTGTTAGTCATCAGTATTTTTTACCTGTTATTGATGACTTGTTTCCTTAGCTGAGTTTTCTAGAAACTGATCTCAAAACTATCAATTTCTCATCTAGAAAACACCCCAAAGAAATTTTTGTCCTCCTACCCCTTTTTGTCAGTCTATGATGAGAAAAATCTCCAGTTTTCAAGACCTATCTCGCTTCAACAAAGTATCTTAATCTATAGCTATCATAGCTGTGATTATATGTTGTCATTTACCCTTATTCCTCATGCCATTCACTATCCAAAGGTTGAAAAAGTGTCTGCAACTCTATCCCTGGTCATCTTGTCATTTGAAAATTTGATCATGCCTAAGAAAACACTCAGAATATGTGAAATTTTTCCCTAAGTTAGATAGTGGTGTTTAGGGTGTTTTTCCTTGGCTGAGATATCCTAGGCCAAAAATCCTCTGTCTAGTACCAGTCAACCATGAATTAGTTCCTATTCTGCAAAATAAGCATTGTTCTATAGAAGGTCTACACACAATCAAGAGAAACTGTGAATACAAAGTGCCTAACAGTAATTGTCATCATTTCCTCAATCATATTATTCACTCTTAAAAGAATTCACAATGCTTTTGATACTAGGACACTTACCATAAGAAAAGTTACTTGCGAAAGAGGACAGTAGGTTCGAGAGACTTCAACAATGGCCTCCTTCACAAAAGAAGAGGGTCAGCTCTCCAAATGATTAACAGTCCATATAGATCAACTTATTCAAAGGGTTAAGAAGGGGTGATGAAACCATGATTCACTTTCAGTCAAAGGGTGCCTCCATCAAATGATAAGAGACAGAGAAGACACATGGTTTAGGATCTCCTTCACTTCATAAAAAATGAAAGATGCATTATGGTGTTGAAAGGCTGCAGTGGTAATATTTTTGTAAGCTCCTTTCAGATGATATACAATGCCACAGTCTTTGAGAAAACCTTCAATGTGAATAGGCAATAAACACTGTTGTTTTTAGCCTCTTTCCTCATAAAAGAGCGCCCTTGAGAGTATTTCGAAAAAGCACCTCCTTCATCATACTAGCAGAAGACCAAGTCATGGTTTAAGGAACTTTTTCACTTCATGAAACAATTGAGTTGCATTGTGGTGATTGAGAGGCTGTAGTGGTGTTTTCATGATAAAATCCTTTGTAAACAAAAAGGGGCAAAGCACAGTTTTATAATTCCTTCATGATAAGCAGGAGATTAAAAAATCATCAGAGTTTAATATAGGTTTTGAAGAGGAAATTTTTAGTGCCTTTAGAGTTGAAACATCAACCCTTTTCAAAAGTTTTCTTTCAATAATAAAAATAAGAAAACTATTTTCAAATACAAAATCAACAAAGTCACCTCGTTTTAACAACAAATGATAAGAAAAGGAAAAAGGGTGAATTCATCGTGTTTTTCAAAAATAGATAAAATAGGGAGGTTTTTATAAAGCCTTATGAGTATAAAACTCGAGCATGGTATATCTTGGTGTCATTTGGAAAACCAAGTCACGGAGCAAAAGATAAGGAATTTACAACTTTGGAACCCGCGGCGCGCATGTAGGCGTTCACAACAGACATTTGTTAAAGGTGTGGCACGCCTGTAGTGTTGTGCGGCACGCCTGTGCCTGATGTTCAACGGGCACCCAAGGCCAACAACAACCATTTTTGAACGTAACGCGTTCTCTCGTTTAGGCTTGCCTGACACCCAGCAACCATTTCTCAATGTGGCACGTTCTCCAATTCAGGCCTACCCAACCCAGCAACCACTCCTGAACATGGTTTATGCCAGCTCGGGCCAATACTCAAAAGAGTTCTCAAAGGTACCAAGACCATATTTTGAACAATAATCTCGTCTCCAAACACAACAAAATACATATTATGAAGGTATTTATGTCTCTAGGCCCGGATTTTGTTTAAATTTGGTATCAAAGTGTCAAAGAAACAGTGAATGAAGGAGGAAATTTTTGTTGTCAAAGGGCTTGTTGTTTGAGTAGTTAAGGGAGAAAACACATTTACTCTTGAAAAATGTCATATTTATTTAACCATAGAGAAACAGTGACAAAGTAGTAAAGGCCTATTTACAGTTCTAAAGGGAGATTTCTTGTTTTAAATTTGTAAAAGGACAATCAAAATTTTAATGAGAGGCCAAACTTTGTGTGCTAAAAGGGGAAAAGAAACTGATCTTCATCAAACAGATTATCTAATAGCCTAGGAAAGAAGGATAACAATGATTTCAAAATGAGGAACCTATTTATTTTCAAGAAAACCATCTTTGCCAAAAATCACAGAAAATCATTGTTTAAAAACTAGTGCCTTGTAAAATTTTAAAATTGGTTTTTCAAGTACATAACAGATCATATAGTCTATAAAGAAGAGACATAATTTGTTTTGAAAGCTTCTCACTCAGTGATAGGGAGACTACCTCTTTTAAGAAACAATGATCATCAAACAGGGATAGTTTGTTCAAAGGGGAAGAACAATGTTTTTTCAAGAGCGTATTCTTTGCTTAGAGAGAAAGGAAGATAGTGATTGGGTGAAACAGTTTTGATCAATTTATAAGGGGTTTGCTCACCTCTTAAACAGTGATTTCAAAAAGGCAGTTATTGAGGGAAAGAGTTTTTGTGTCAAAAAAAAAATGGGACTTGTCTTCAAAAACCACAAATAGATCTTACTAAAGGCCTCTTTGCTCAAAACACAGTGCTGGAGAAGTAAATTTGTTTTCATTTAACAAATACTTGTTTGCCAACTAAAGAGAAAAGTAGTAGTCTATTTTTCAGTACATTTCAAGGTCTTGTTTGGTAAGTCAGTGAAGGTTATCAAAAGCAAAAATGCCTCCAAAGAAGGACAGCAGAAGTGGGTATCACAATAGGTATGAGCCTATTACAACTCAAGAGGTGAATGAATCTCCTTCATTACTCTTCAATTTTCATGAAGTAGGGTGCTTGGATTTTTGCCAAAAAGTCCAAGAACTAAAAAATCACCCTCCTTTGACACATTTGTTTTCTTTGAGGCTGCAAGGAAAGCATGTCCATCTAACAGGTATATATTTCAAACTCACTCCTAGGGCTATCTCCAAAGCAACTAAGATCCCCTATATAGGAGAAAAGTGGTTCAAACAAACATACCTAGATCTGAATCACTATAAACCCTTTCTAAAACCAGACCATCAGGATGATTTCCAAGCTATTTTCCATTATTATCACTTATTAAGCAGTTATTCCCCCCTCATGAAAGTCATCATGAAGTATTTCACATGTGAAGGGAGGCTTTCCCGGATTTATTCCTATCACATCAGGCTTCTTATGCATTTCACAAGAACTCAGTTATTGAACCTACCTTTCTTCCTCTACAGAAGAATTGACAAGATGGCCTCTATTATCCAAAAGAAGCCCTCCGCTCAACAAAAATCTTGTTTATTTCATCATTCCCTTATCAATATCATCATCCTCCATCAACTTGAGAAAAAGGGAGTTTCTTGGGACTCTTTCATCTCCCATCCCGATTTTTCCATTGCCTCTTCATCTCATGTGCCTTTCTCACCATCCACTCATCATGTTTTCCCTTCTTCTAGTAAAACCACTCCTAAAAAACAAAAATCCCCTATGATTGAGAGTGAAGAAGAGAAGAAGCAAACTAGTGATGAAGAAGGGCAAAGTGACAAGACGCAAACTAGTGATGATGAGGGACAAAGCAAAGAATCTAAGCATGATAGTGGGGAAGAAGGAAATGATGGTGAGAATGATCAAATTGATGGTGAGCATAGAATTCATGAAGAAGAACATGATGACAGCCAACATAGAAGTAAGCATGAGGGTGATGAGGGACAAAATAGTGAAGGAAAAGAACACAACAGTCAAGAAGAAAGCAAAGACAAAGATGAACAAGATAGTCCTCAAGAAAACAAACAAAGTGGCAACCAAAACAATGATGATGATGGTCATGAAATTCCTCAAAGAGACACTTATGATGAGAAACAAGACAGCCCTCAAGCAAGCAATGATGATGGCAAGAAAACACCAAACAATGAGAATTCTGAAGGGGGAAACATGGAGCAAAAAGATCAAAGCAATCCTAAGTGCAGCCAAGACCAAATTAGTGACCATGAGGATAGCAGTGGTGAAGACAAACAATGAAATCTTCAAGCAAAAGAAAATAGTGACAAAGGTGAAGCTGGAGCAAATGATGATGAAGGCAGCAAGGTAAAAGACCAAGTTGAGCAAGTACAAGTAGATAAACCTCCTCTCTCTTCTCCTCCACACAGTCAAGAACATGTGCTAGCTACCTCTCCTAGGCAAGGGGCCATGACTCTTCCTCCAAAAGTGGAAAAGCCTAGAAACACTAGATCTACAAAGAAAAATACCACTTGAGCAGTGACTAGCAATGTCACAAGAGCACTAATAAGTAGAGGCAAACTCCCGAAGAAGAGTATTGTTGAATTGCCAAAGAGGAAGAGGACCAAGAAGTCTATCCAAGGCAAGGGGAAAGAAAAAGAGGAGAGTATTCATGAAAAGGATAGGGAGTTTGACATCATACAGATAAATAGTGATGATGGGGATAATGAAGCTATAATCCTTGAGGCTCTTTTGCAAAATAGAGAAGCCCAAATTCATGACCTACAAGCTGATCTAGAAAGGTCAAAGGACCTCATACTTGTTCTACAGATGCAAAACAAATAAATGAGTGGTCAAATGGCAGTTTTTGAGGCCCGGGCTTTCAAATACCAAAGGGAAGCCTACAAAGCACAAATCAAGCTTGAAGAGCTTATGGGTGAATTTTATGTTACTGAAGAAGAAGAGCAGCCAATGAGAAAGATGCCTAGGACTATGGGTCTCAAGAAAGCTTTGGAGAAAAATAAGGAAGAAGAGGCAGCCCTTGTTCGATCTTATCCTCTCACTCAATTTCTCTCCCAAGAAATAGAGAATGATAAAGAATCATGGCTTGAAAGGCAAACAATAATTTGGAGGATAAATTAGAGAAAGCTAATAGAGACTTGAGTCTACAAAACAAGATGAATGGGCACTACAATAAGTTGAACCAATTTGCCTGAAGAAAGCTCAAACTTGCTCAAGAAAAGCTCAAGGCTGCTCGAAAGAGGCACCCAGTAAAAAAAGTGAAGAAAGGCACATCAGGGCTTGAAATCTTGGCCCCATATTTCCTACATGATTCTAAGAACCCATAAGGGGCTTACTCGCCAAAATTGAGCAAATTTTGACATGATTTTGTTTTTTTATGTTTTTTTGCCATAATTGCACATTTTTCAAGGCACTGTCATGGGTGCTAGGAGCATCCTCAGCTCGTGAAAGTCATTCTTTTGGATGGAATAAATTCATGGGCAGCTACTCACAAATTTTCAGATCCAAAGGAGGTGTTTTGGTCCCCCAAAGAGGCGAAAAACAATGATTTTTTAACTTTCTGCCTCACATATCAGCAAGGGCTACTTTTTTCGTTTTTTCCACTCAATCCACCTTTTGACATACTTCCAGGTATCAGTTTAGGAAAAATCAAGTAGTTCCAGAAACTAGACATCCAAGGCTTTCAAACGAGCCATCACAGGCCTCATTTAGATATCAAGAGGTCTATCAAAAATGGTCTACAAGACATGAAATTTTCTGCTGCTACATTCCTGTAGCATTTTGGTAAAAAAGGTAGATTTCTGAAGATGCTCATCCAAATTTCCGTTAAGCCTATTTTGGCCATTTCTAGTCATGAAAAGTCAATTTTATTTCCTTTTTTAGAACTTTAAGATATTTTTAAAGATATTTTGTGCCTTGGGCTTTGCAAAGCCTCAAGGACAAAATCAGATATTTGTAATAGGCCAATGGCCTTCTAAATGCTCTTGGATAGTTTATTTATCTTTAGCCTATATATTCCAAGAGATTTAATTGTATGAAGAGGATAAAATTGATGATATAGAGAAATACATGATATTACAAGCTTTGAAGAAACACTTTGTCTCATGATGTGGATGATTTCTTGTTTGTCTTGGATGGTGGAAGAGGATTGTTTGTTGGATTCCATGGCTTGGTAAATGGTATAGTGTTCCTTATCTGTATATTTTCCTTAGTTTATCATACATATTTCCATGTTTCTTACTTGTTGTAGGTCAGTAAAGAATAGATTTGAGACATGCCCATGGAGGCACCTCAAGTTTCCTGATTTCATTACAACTTTCATGTTTTTCTTCTTTCTTAGTTATGTCAAAGAATTCTTAACTGCTCTTTGATACCCTAAGAACTTGTTATCAATTTCATTAATGATTATTATGTATGCTATCTAGTATGATTCAAGGTATGCCCTACTTACTCATAGCTATCCAAAACCCCATCACCGAAACCTTTCTCTGAATATTTGATTGTCCTAGTTGAAACAAAGAGGTATTGTTTCGATCTTTCCCTTTGCCTATGCTATGCAATCTTAGGTCAAAGTTCCCAATAGCTCAAACTATGATGTCTAGGAGTTCCCTCTTCATATATTGAGTTTTTTTTTTGACTTATTTGTTTTCCCCAAAGTCTGAAGGTGATTTTCCTAAAGTTAGAGGGTCTTATACTTCTATGTA
This sequence comes from Pinus albicaulis, assembly GCA_034641835.2. Taxonomy (NCBI): domain Eukaryota; kingdom Viridiplantae; phylum Streptophyta; class Pinopsida; order Pinales; family Pinaceae; genus Pinus; species Pinus albicaulis. The sequence continues at coordinate 1,208,352,386 of CM076577.1, forward strand.
TCGCTTGAATGTTTATTTTATGCATCTATCAGTTTGAAGTTTCATTTATCGTGATTAATGGTTAGCCCTACCACATAGATGTCTGTTGTAAAACCATTTATGCTTAAACCTATTTGTCATTCACAAACTTAGAGTCCATCCCATTTCATTCCACCAAAAAGAATTCATTTTACCTCAACCAAATTGGCCCTGCAATATACCTTGTCCACCCTTTGAGGCAGTCTCGACCTTATCGACCCCATAGCCCAGTTGATCTGAAAATATTTTTATCTATCTATCCTTTGATCAGTTCTCTCTTAAAAAACCTAAAACAAACCAAAACATGCTTAAAAACTAGCCTAAAATCAGATATGTAGAAATCAAACAAGTTTACATCCTTTGCACAAATAGAGAGAGCCCTCTCTGATTCCAGGAAGGCTAGGTCCTAGGGCTCCAAAGTTGGTTTGATGTTACCCTATCATTTGGCTTGCCAATCTACCAAATCACGGGACCCTAACATAATGGCGATCACAGTGGGCCCTTGAGTCAAAACATCCTAGGTATCCCTTAGGAACTCTCAAATTCTCAGTCAAACTTAGAAAACTTAAGTGTTGTCCGAAGAGTAGAAACTAGCTCTTTCAACACCTTAGCAAAGTGATGAATCAGGTTTAGAATATTCTACAAACTAGGCTACATATAAAAACTCAGAAAACCCCAAAAAACATCCCTAGATTTGCTTTTTTCCAGTTATTGGTGGTGGACGATAAGTACATATATCTAAAAACAACAAAACATCCACCTAGCGACTCCACTAGCCTCCAGTAGGCCTAATACTCCATAAAAAACCAAAAATTTCATAAATCATACTATTCTATTGACTCATCTTTCCCAAAAACTCAAAGTTCATGATGCAGCCTCTGAAATTAGTGACAAACTAAGTACAACTTAGGGATTCATAAATCTTCATCTAAACATAGCAAATAAACAGAATAAACTTGCAAATAGAACCATAGCTTTCTCAACAGTATAGAAAACTATTGAAACTAAGTTTTAAGTCATTCTTGCAAATTTTCACGTAAAATTTTTCAAGAAAGGAATTCTCCTAAAAAACATCTTTGTCAGTATTGGTGGTGGACCATAAATCTCAAGAAAATCCACCTGGCAACTCCACTAGCCTTCATTTTGTTTTGACAATTCTTCACATTAGTGAAACCCCTAGAGAGGACATCCATCCAAAAAAAATCACAACTATCACCCTCTCTAAACTTTGACTTTGAAATCTAGCTTCACGAAGAATTAATACCAGATCTCACCCTGACCCAAATCCCCCTATCATAGTTGACGACCAAGAAAAGATTTTGTGGAAAAATTCTGAAACTAGTAACTTAGCTACCAATAGGACCATCCACAAAGCAAGCTTTATACCTGAACACCTTACATCCTTTCAAGATTCCCAGTTTGACTTGAGTTCAACAAAGACCCTTTTTAGAAGCAAGTCGCAAAGTAAAATCAACCTTGACGATCTTGAGCCCTTAGATTTGCAACAGAGTCCTAGCAAAGAAGCCTCACCCACTACACCTCCTGATTTTTAGATTCTCCACCATTTTGGCTCATACCACCCCAAATCTGCTCAGAATCAGTCCACAAGTCCGAGTACTTCTGCCACACCTTTTCAGACCACCACTGTGCAAATCACCTCATCCCATACCACAAACCCTCATACTATAAATCTACCATTTGCTCCCATCATGGCAGCTTGGTATGCACCTTTAGTGTTACCATTGCCTTTGGTACCTTTGCAAAATTATTACCAATCCTGAATCCCACACTTCACCGAAACTGAGGCCACTATCGCTTAACAACATGTAGATAGGATCACTAATGCTTTTGACTACATGTAACTAGAAGATGAAACCATAAAAATGAGAATGTTTGCCAAAATCTTAGGTGGAGAACCCAAAAAATGGTTTAAAAGCTTAGCTCCTAATAGTATACATGATCTCCCAACACTTTACCAAACTTTCATAAAAAGGCGGGAAATTAGGAAAAACCCCATCCAAATCCTTTCTGAATATAACAATATTAAAAGGAATATGGGGGAAAGTGTTCAGGACTATTGCACTAGATTCAACAACGTCTATAACGCCTTCCTGCCTCACATGAAACCTCCACTTGGCTCAGCATTAGCAAAATTTCCCAAAGGTTTTGACCTAGATATGACATACCAATTAAGAGAAAGAGACCCCCCAATTTTAGAAGAAATGAAAAAAGTAGCTATTAGTGCCGAAGCCAACCTAGCTAAGAAAAGAGCTAGAATAAGATCAGAAAAGAAAGTCACATACCATGATGAGGTCATGCCTTCAGTTTCCTCCTTAGACCCCAAAATAGACAACCTGGTTAGATCCATGGAAAAAATGTGGGAAATAATAAATCTGAATGAAAAATCACCTCTTAAGGACAACCAGCCAAACCCTCAAAACAGAAACCGGAACCAAATTTTAGAAGAGACCCACCTTAGAACAAACCAAGGGAAAATGACCAATAGATCAGGCCACCTTTCATTGAAAACTATGTTGATGAGGTAGAAAGAGATATGGAACCACTTGATGAAAATCACTTAAACTTGATAGGTTCTGATAGCGAGGGTGAGGTTTTCCTCACAGAAGAAGAACAAGTTTTATTCTCTTCAAATCAAAATGAAACAAATTATGAGGACCCCGAAGATCGTGAGGTAGGATTACAAAACGCTAAAATGGAAGTCCACAGGAAATATGATCTTAGGAGTAAGAAAAACCAAGACAACTCTAAGAAAGGTAGCTCAGACACTTCTATTACTAAAACCCCTGATACCATTCTTAAAAGAACAACCGATAATAACAAAATCATGGCTAAGAAAAATGACCAAAACAAAGACAAGGCTAGTCAAGCAAGCCTTGATCCAAACTATCCTAGTACCTCTACTAAGATTCCTGAAATAGCTGTATTGAACAAAACCCCAAATCAAATTCAGAAAATTAAAAATATAGAGAAATTCATGGCTAAAAAAACTGAAGCAAATCTATCTAAACTACAAACACCCTTCATTTTTGAAGGGGAAATTGCCAAAATTAAGATCACCATTCCTCTCATTGAACTTATTGCTCAAAGCTCATACAAATCTCAAGTGCTAAAGGTCCTCAAAATAGGAAATGATGCAGATACTTTACACCTAGCTAATGATACCCCTGAGGTGTTGTTTGGACCAAAAATAGAAGGAAAATATCAAGAGGGAACCACTCTTCCTTTTTACATTAGTCTGAAAATACATGACCAAATCCTACATAATGCCATGCTAGATTCTGGGGCCTCTCACAACCTCACGCCGAAAGTAGTAATGGAAAGATTAGGCCTAGAAATAACAAAACCTTTTAAAGACTTATATTCATTTGATTCGAGCAAAGTCAAGTGTCTAGGCCTGATAAAATATCTTTGTGTCAGGTTAGCCCAAGTGCCCGCAAAACACCTGGTCATGGACATAGTGGTAGTAGACATCCCTCCCAAGTACAGAATTCTTTTATCCAGATCTTGGGGGGCCAAGCTTCAAGGAAATATTCAACTAGATATGTCTTATGCCACCATTCCTATGTTTAATCAAACAAGAATACTGTATCAGGAATCACACATGAAATATATGGTCAGCAACTAAGAAAGGCTAGATAACATGCCTATGTATTCCATACATTCAGATCTAAATTCCTTCATTTTACACACTGATGAAGACATTGATAAACAGGTAGGAGAAATTGAAACAAATCTAGGCACACCACATCAGCCACCCCATATTCTCTATGATGAGTTGGATACTCAAAAATATCATGACCCGGAACAATTATATCTTGAAGAGAGGGAATTTGATTTTCTAGAAACGGAGATAGATCAGAAAACAAAAAACATTATACACCCTCAAGAAAATTTCTCAAATCAAGGACAAAAATCAACAGTACAATCAAGAACCTTTTTCAAAACAGAAGCACTAGAGGACTTACATATTACAAACCTCTTTGGAAATCAGGGGTAGGGGAGCCTAATGTTATTGTCATACTTAAATGCTTCACCATCCTAAAAATTTACCTCTCCGAATAAAACTTTGACTATTGCCACAACTGTTAAAGATCCAAGAAGAATGTCTGATAAACTTGATATAAAGGGATGTGATAACTGCAGTCCAAAAACACCTGAGCTAATTGAACTAGCTAAAATTATGTCATTACACCAAACATTAAGGACTGCTAGAATATGAAAGATTGCTCAAAATACTAGTACATGCCAGGAAAACTTTTTGTAACACTATGACACTGCCATCATTTCAAGAAACAACTTTGACAAAAGGAAATACAAAAATCTTGATCAAACATAATAACAATCAAAGACAAGACAGTTGGACATAGGATATATATTGATTTCAGAAACATAGATACACACCCCCGGAACAGAAATTATATTCTTCCTAAATAATACCATATTATACAAATGCTATGTTTTTCTAATCATATGTCTTTGCAAAGTGAATTTTCAGGGTATCATCAATTAATTCCTTTTCAAAGCAAACAGCTCAAAGAATTTTTCAAATATACTGGAAGCAGTTCCATCTTCAAACCCAAAGTTGCAAAACCGCCAGACACCAAAGACATGTTCCTGAAGGCCATGTTTCCAGTTCTGAATTTCTTCATTATGATGTACCTTGACGATGTCATCCTCTATTTTAAAAATGACAAAGAGAATTTGTATTACCTAAGGAAGATGTACAGCAAAGGCAGGAGCGGAAATCAAAGGTATAGAGAAAAGTAGCAAGCGGATGCAGAATTTTTCAAAGACTCTTGCAAGAACCCTTATGTTGTGCTTGAAAGGAAAAATTTTCCAAACTTTTCTTTTCAAGAGCTGACTGGACCAAGAGCATCGGGAGATCCCTTTGAAGAAAAAATGCTCAAGTTCCACCATTTTCAAGATTTCTAGTTTTAAAATTTTCACTCATTGTACATATCATTGTTTGAAGAAATAAATAAAAAAATAGAAAATACAAAAATAGTAGAAAAGTTGAAAAGAGGGCAGTTTAGAAAATAGCAGAAAATCCCCATGTTCAAAAAATAGTCATGCTGAAAGTGCACAAGTCTAAATTCCACTAATAGTGCTCAAAAGATATCTTGTTCAGTTATCTAGCCTAATCATAACTAGAGTTGTTTTAAATTTATTACTGATAAGTTAGTGAAAGAAGTGATAGTCAAATTATGTAAGCTTGACTTGTCAAAGAAAGTAGATTAGGAAAAGATACTGGTTCCACACGCTCAAAACAGAACCAAAGAGGAAAACAGAGATGAAAAACAAACTATGTATCCTAGCCCTAATTTTTCTAAATCTCATATCATGCAAAATAATATTTTTGTGCAGCTTTTCTTTTATGCCACAAACACATGACAAATCAGACTATCTAATCTTGATTTGGTCATTTTTCAATTTCATGTTTTAGTGTAGTGAATGAAATCATGCCAAACAACTTAATCTTGACAATCGATCTAGCGTAGGTAGAGAATCAAAGGAGTTCATCAATTTAATCTAAACTCCCAGAAGAAAGAAGTGTAGAATTATATAGTGTCTTTTTCAAAAATATCATGTTAAAGGGTTGCTAGTCCAAATGCACCAAAAGAAGAAAAAATGCTACGAAATATAGCTGGGTAGGTAGAGATGACTTTGATGCTAATCATGCTGTCAATTTTCAGAAATAGCATCAAGAAAGAAAGAAATTTGCGCCAATGGATAAGGCACTAGTTTTCACAAGCCACAGATCTGCAATTTTGGACACCTCTTGAAAAGGAGCCACCCTCCCCAAATGGAGCCACTGTTAGTCATCAATATTTTTTACCTGTTATTGATGACTAGTTTCCTTAGCTGAGTTTTCTATAGGCTGATCTCAAAACAGTCAATTTCTCATCTAGAAAACACCCTAAACAAATTTTTGTCCTCCTACCCCTTCCTGTCAATCTATGATGAGAACAATCTCCAGTTTTCAAGACCTATCTCGCTTCAGCAAAGTATCTTCGTATATAGCTGTCATAGCTGTGATTATCTACTGTCATTTACCCTTTTTTCTCATGCCATTCACTATCCAAAGGTTGAAAAAGTGTCTGCAACTCTATCCCTGGTCATCTTGTCATTTGAAAATCTGATCATGCCTAAGAAAACACTCAGAATATGTGAAAGTTGTCCCTAAGTTAGATAGTGGTGTTTAGGGTGTTTTTCCTTGGCTAAGATATCATAGGCCAAAAAGCCTCTGTCTAGTACCAGTCAACCATGAATTAGTTCCTATTCTCCAAAATAAGAATTTTTCTATCCATAGGTTGCACACGACTAAGAGGTCACTTTGTCTCATTTCAGAAGAAGTTCAACAAAGATCCAAATCAGGAAAAAAAAAGGTTTTTCACTATCTAAATAAATATGCTTAGATTAGGCATAATCTCCATGAAACACCAAAAGAGCTCTACAAGGTTCCAAAGCATCTATTTTTACATCTCTGCAGGGGTGTAATTGAATGATGATCAATGTGCACATAAGAGAAAAAAGACAAATTCATACAAATCTTTATGCTGACTTAGTTTTCCATCAAAGCAAGAAAAGTACAATAAGTAAAGAGCGGCAAATGTACATGTTATAAATCCAAAGGCTGCCTGAGAGTAGAGATCATTCCTCATAGCAAATGAAGTAAAATGAGATGCTGATCAGCAGTACTCCATGATCTCCTCAAAAATCAGTGCTGCATAATATTTCTGAAGGGCATCATAATGTAGGGCATAAGAAGACAATTGCTTCTTATGTTACCTTGAACCTAGGTTTTGAAAAGTAGTCAAAGGAAATTTCAATAAACCTCTGACAACACAGTCAAGGGAAAAGACAGTTCAATCATATCTAGCAGAAAACAATCTCCATGTACAAATCACATTTCTTATGGTTTTGTGTTCATAGTGATATTTTACAAAGGATATATACATCTCAGACAAGGCCTCATAAAGCAAGAGGACATGAGTTTCAAGTGATTTTATCAATGATGAATGTCAATCTCTACTTTGTTTCCTATTGGAATTTTTCAAACAAACATATAGATCAAGGTACAGTGATTTGAAATAGATGTAGATCCTATGTTAAAGATAACCTCCTTTAAAGAGTAGAGAGTTAGAAACACAATGATAACCTCCTTCAATGATAAGTAGAGGGTAAAATACACATTGTTGTGACCTCCTTCACTAACAAGCAGAGGGTCGGCATGTTTTTAAAGTAGCTACAAGAGTTATTTTGTGCCACATCCTCCAAAGAGGATAGAGGATGCATCACTAGGATTGACTGATCATTGTGTTTGATAAAGTCTCTGTTGGTAAGACCATGTTGAGAAACAGTGGTAAAAAAAATGAAAGTTTATAATTTAAGGGCCTATTTCACATCAAAAAGCAAAGCAATGACATGATGGTGCTAAAAAGCCTCTGCTCTTATGTTTATAAAAGCCTTCTTCAAGGGATGAATCAGTGGTTATCTTTTTGAATAAAAGCAGCCTCATCTGAATGGTAAAATTGGTAGACTAGGCTCTATTTCTAGTCATTTCTGCATACTGGTATAGAGAAGCATTCACACTGAAGGTGTATGTGAAAAGGAAATTTTTAATTTACATATCCATTATGGTTTATCATAACTAACCCCTCCAAATGATGAATGAAGGGCGAGCACCAAAGGTTACATTTTTAGATCATTTAAAAGACAATGGGCACATTATTAAGATAGATGAACTTTCATTGATTGAAGGCCTCTTTCATCATGAAGTTAAGGGCCTAACCATGATTCTAAATGAGCATAAGTGATCATAGTTGCAAGTATCTTCTTTAGGACAAATAGAAGGTCTACACATAGTCAAGAGAAACTGTGAATACAAAGTGCCTAACAGTAACCCTCATCATTTCCTCAATCATGTTATTCACTCTTAAAAGGCTTCACAATGCTTTTGAGACTAGGACACTTACCATAAGCAAAGTTACCTGCGAAAGAGGACAGTAGGTTCGAGAGACTTCAACAATGGCCTCCTTCACAAAAGCAGAGGGTCAGCTCTCCAAATGATTAACAGTCCATATAGATCAACTTATTCAAAGGGTTAAGAAGGGGTGATGAAACCATGATTCACTTTCAGTCAAAGGGTGCCTCCATAAAATGATAAGAGACAGATAAGACACATGGTTTAGGATCTCCTTCACTTCATAAAAAATGAAAGATGCATTATGTTGTTGAAAGGCTGCAGTGGTAATATTTTTGTAAGCTCCTTTCAGATGATATACAATGCCACAGTCTTTGAGAAAACCTTCAATGTGAATAGGCAATAAACACTGTTGTTTTTAGCCTCTTTCCTCATAAAAGAGTGCCCTTGAGAGTATTTCGAAAAAGCTCCTCCTTCATCATACTAGCAGAAGACCAAGTCATGGTTTAAGGACCATTTTCACTTCATGAAACAATTGAGTTGCATTGTGGTGATTGAGAGGCTGCAGTGGTGTTTTCATGATAAACTCCTTTGTAAACAAAAAGGGGCAAAGCACAGTTTTATAATTCCTTCATGACAAGCGGGAGATTAAAAAATCGTCAGAGTTTAATATAGGTTTTGAAGAGGAAATTTTCAGTGGCTTTAGAGTTGAAACATCAGCCCTTTTCAAAAAATTTCTTTCAACAATCAAAAGAAGAAAACTATTTTCAAATACAAAATCAACAAAGTCACCTTGTTTTAACAAAAAATTATAAGAAAAGGCAAAGGTGAATTCATTGAGTTTTTCAAAAATAGATAAAATAGGGAGGTTTTTATAAAGCCTTACGAGTATAAAACTCGAGCATGGCATATCTTGGTTTCATTTCAAAAACCAAGTCATGGAGAAAAAGAGTTATTTTTTAATGCATTTTAAACTTTGGAATGCGCAGCGTGCCTGTATCCTTGCACGGCGCACCTGTAGGTACTCACAATAGACATTTGTTAAATGTGTGGTGCCTGTAGTGTTGCGCGGCAGGCCTGTGCCCGATGTTAAACAGGGACCCAGGGCCGACGACAACCATTTCTGAACATGGTGCATTCTCCCATTCAAGCTTGCCCGACACCCAACAACCATTTCTAAATGTGACACATTCTCCTGTTCAGTCCTGCCCGACCCAGCAACCACTCCTAAACGTGGTTTATGCCAGCCCAGATTTTGAATCAGAATCTCATCTCCAAACATAGAAAAATACATATTATGAAGTTATTTATGTGTCTAGGCCCAGATTTTGTTTAAATTTAATGGAAATTTTGGTATCAAATTTTCAAAGAAACAGTGAATGAAGGAGGAAATATTTTTTGTCAAAGGGCTTGTTGTTTGAGTAGTTAAGGGAGAAAACACAGTTACTCTTGAACATTGTCATATTTATTTAACCACAGTGAAATAGTGATAAAGCAGTAAAGGCCTATTGATAGTTATAAAGGGAGATTTGTTGTTTTAAATTTGTAAAAGGACACTCACAGTTTTAATGAGAGGCCAAACTTTGTGTGCTAAAAGGGGAAAAGAAACTGATCTTCATCAAAAAGATTATCTGCTAGCCTAGGAAAGAAGGATAACAATGATTTCAAAAGGAGGAACCTATTTGTTTTCAATAAAACCATCTTTGCCAAATATCACAGAGAATCACTATTTAAAAACTAGTGCCTTGTGAAAGTTTAAAATTGGTTTTTCAAGTACATAACAGATCACACAGTCTATAAAGAAGAGACATAATTTGTTTTGAAAGCTTCTCACTCAGTGACAGGGAGACTACCTTTTTTTAGAGAAACAGTGATCATCAAAGAGGGACAATTTGTTCAAAGGTGAAGCACAATGTTTTTTCAAGAGTGTATTCTTTGCTTAGAGAGAAAGGAAGGTAGTGATTGGGTGAAACAATTTTGATCAATTTATAAGGGGTTTTCTCACCTCTTAAATAGTGATTTCAAAAAAGCAGTGATTGGGGAAAGAGTTTTTGTGTCAAAAACAAAAGGGGACTTGTCTTCAAAAACCACACATAGATATTTCTAAAGGCCTCTTTCCTCAAAACACAGTGTTGGAGAAGTAAATTTGTTTTCATTTAACAAATACTTGTTTTCCAACTAAAGAGAAAAGCAGTAGTCTATTTTTCAGTAAATTTCAAGGTCTTGTTTGGCAAGTCAGTGAAGGGTATCAAAAGAAAAAATTCCTCCAAAGAAGGACAGCAGAAGTAGGTATCACAATAGGTATGAGCCTATTACAACTCAAGAGGTGAATGAATCTCCGTCAGTACTCTTCAATTTTCATGAAGTAGGGTGCTTGGATTTTTGCCAAAAAGTACAAGAATTAAAAATTCACCCTCCTTTGACACATTTTTTTGCTTTGAGGCTGCAAGGAAAGCATGTCCATCTAGCAGGTCTGGATTTCAAAATCACTCCTAGGGCTATCTCTAAAGCAACTAAGATCCCCTATATAGGAGAAAAGTGGTTCAAACAAACATACCTAGATCTGAATCACTATAAACCCTTTCTAAAACCAGACCATTAGGATGCTTGCCAAGCTATTTTCCCTTTTTCTCACTTATTAAGAAGCTATGCCCCCCTCATGAAACTCATCATGAAGTATTTCACATGTGAAGAGAGGTTTTCCCAGATTTATGCCTATCACATCAGGCTTCTTATGCATTTCATAAGAACTCAGTTGTTGAACCTACCTTTCTTCCTCTACAGAAGCATTGACAAGATGGCCTCTACTATCCAAAAGAAGCCCTCCGCTCAAAAACAACCTTGTTTATTTCATCATTCCCTTATCAAGATCATCATCCTCCATCAACTTGAGAAAAAGGGAGTTTCCTGGGACTCTTTCATATCCCATCCTGATTTTTCCATTGCCTCTTCATCTCATGCACCTTCCTCGCCATCCACTCATCATGTTTCTCCTTCTTCTAGTAAATCCACTCCTAAAAAACAAAAAATCCCCTATGATTGAGAGTGAAGAAGAGAATAAGCAAACTAGTGATGAAGAAGGGAAAAGTGGCAAGAAGCAAACTAGTGATGATGAGGGACAAAGTAAAGAATCTAAGCATGACAATGGGGAAGAAGGAAATGATGGTGAGTATGAAAAAATTGATGGTGGGCATAACAATCATGAAGAATAACATGATGGCAGCCAACACAGCAGTAAGCATGAGGGTGATGAGGGACAAAATAGTGAAGGAAAAGAACACAACAGCCATGAAGAAAGCATAGACAGGGATGAACAAGAAAGTCCTTAAGAAAACAAACAAAGTGGCAGCCAAAACAGTGATGATGAGGGTCGTGATAGTCCTCAAAGAGATACTTATGATGAGAAACAAAACAGCCCTCAAGAAAGCAATGATGATGGTAAGAAAACACCAAACAGTGAGCATTCCGAAGGGGGCAACATGGAGCAAAAAGATCAAAGCAGTCCTAAGGGAAGCCAAGACCAAATTAGTGACCATGAGCATAGTAGTGGTGAAGAAAAACAAGGTAATATTCAAGCAGAATAAAAAAGCGACAAAGGTGAAGCTAGAGAAAATGATGATGAAGTCAGCAAGGTAAAAGACCAAGTTGAGAAAGTACAAGTAGATAAACTTCCTCTCTCTTCTCCTCTACAGAGTCAAGAGCATGTGCTAGCTGCCTCTCCTAGGAAAGGGGCCATGACTCTTCCTCCAAAAGTGGCGAAGCCTATAAACACTAGATCTGCAAAGAAGAATACCACTCCAGCAGTGACTAGCAATGTCACAAGAGTGCTAAGAAGTAGAGGCAAACTTCCTAAGAAGAGTATTGTTGAATTTACAAAGAGTAAGAGGACCAAGAAGTCTATCCAAGGTAAGGGGACAGAAAAAGAAGAGAGTAGTCATGAAAAGGAAAGGGAGTTTGACATCATACAGATAGATGGTGATGATGGAGATAATGAAGCTAGAATCCTTGAGGCTCTTTTGCAAAATAGAGAAGCCCAAATTCATGACCTACAAGCTGATCTAGAAAGGTCAAAGGACCTCATACATGTTCTACAGATGCAAAACAAACAAATGAGTGGTCAAATGGTAGTTTTTGAGGCCCGAGCTTTCAAATACCAAAGGGAAGCCTACAAAGCACAAATCAAGCTTGAAGAGGTTATGGGAAAATTTAATGTTACTGAAGAAGAAGAGTAGCCAATGAGAAAGAGGCCTAGGACTATGGGTCTCAAGAAAGCATTGGAGAAAAATAAGGAAGAAGAGGCAGCCCTTGTTCGATCTTATCCCCTCACTCAATTTCTCTCCCAAGAAATAGAGAATGATAAAGAATCATGGCTTGAAAGGCCAACAATAATTTGGAAGATAAATTAGATAAATCTAACAGAGACTTGAGTCTACAAAAGAAGATGATTGGGCACTACAAGAAGTTGAACCAATTTGTCTGAAGAAAGCTCAAACTTGCTCAAGAAAAGCTCAAGGCTGCTTGAAAGAGGCGCCCGGTACAAAAAGTGAATAAAGGCACATCAGGGATTGAAATATTGGCCTCATCTTGCCTACATTCTTCTAAGAACCCATAAGGGGCTTGCTCGCCAAACTTGAGAAAATTTTGACATGATTTTGTTTTTTGTGTTTTTTGGCCATAATTGCACATTTTTCAAGGCATTGCCATGGGTTCTAGGAGCATCCTCGGCTCATGAAAGTAATTTTTTTGGATGGACTAAATTTAGGGGCAGATACTCACAAATTTTTAGATCCAAAGGAGGTGTTTTGGTCCCTCAAAGAGGCGCAAAATAGTGATTTTTTAACTTTCTGCCTCACATATCAGCAAGGGCTACTTTTTTGGTTTTTTCCACTCAGTCAACCTTTTCAAATACTTCCAGGGATAAGTTTGGGAAAAATCAAGTAGTTCCAGAAACTAGACATCCAGGGCTTTCCAACGAGCCATCACAGGCCTTGTTCGACGTCAGGAGGTCCCTCAAAAGTGGTCTACAAGACATGAAATTTTCTGCTGCTACGTTCCTGTAGCATTTTGGAAAAAAAGGCAGATTTCTGAATATGCTCATCCAAATGTGCGTTAAGCCTTTTTTGGCCATTTTCAGTCATGAAAATTCAATTTTATTTCCGTTTTTAGCATTTTAAGATATTTTTAAAGATATTTTGTGCCTTGGGCTTTACAAAGTCTCAAGGAAAAAATCAGATATTTGTAATAGACCAATGGCCTTCTAGATACTCTTGGATAGTTTATTTCTTTTTAGCCTATATATTCCAAGAGATTTCATTGTATCAAGAGGCTGAACTTGATGATATAGAGTAATACATGATATTACAAGCTTTTAATAAACACTTTGTCTCATGATGTGGATGATTTCTTGTTTGTCTTGTATGGTGGAAGAGGATTGTTTGTTGGATTCCATGGCTTGGTAAATGGTATAGTGTTCCTTATATGTATGTTTTCCTTAGTTTATCATACATCTTTCCATGTTTCTTGCTTGCTTGTAGGTCAGTAAAGAATAGATTTGAGACATGCCCATGGCGGCACCTCAATTTTCTTGATTTCATTACAGCTTCTATGTTTTTCTTCTTTCTTAGTTATGTCAAAAAATGATTAACTGCTCTTTGATACCCTAAGAACTTGTTATCAATTTCATTAATGATTATTATGTATGCTATCTAGTATGATTCAAGGTATTCCCTACTTACTCATAGCTATCCAAAACCCCATCACTGAAACCTTTCTTTGAATATTTGATTGTCCTAATTGAATCAAAGAGGTCTTGTTTCAATCTTACCCTTTGCCTATGCTCTGCAATCTTAGTTCAAAGTTCCCGATAGCTCAAAATATGATGTCTAGGAGTTCCCTCTTCATAGATTGAGTTGTTTTTTTGACTTATTTGTTATCCCCAAATTTTGAAGGCGATTTTCCTAAAGTTAGAGGGTCTTATACTTCTATGTATCGCCTGAATGTTTATTTTATGGATCGATCAGTTTGAAGTTTCATTTATTGTGATTAATGGTTAGCCCTACCATATAGATGTCTGCTGTAAAACTATTTATGCTTAAACCTCTTTGTCCTTCACAAATTTAGTGTCCATCCCATTTCATTCCACCTAAAAGAATCCATTTTACCTCGACCAAGTTGGCCCTGCAATATACCTTGTCCACCCTTTGAGGCAGTCTCGAACTTATCGACCCCATAGCCTAGTTGATCTGAAAATATTTTTATCTATCTATCCTTTCATCATTTCTCCCTCAAAAAACCTAAAAAAAACCAAAGCATACTTAACAACTAGCCTAAAATCAGATACATAGAAAGAAAACAAGTTTACATCCTTTGCACAAATAGAGAGAGCCCTCTCTAAGTCCAGGAAGGCTAGGCCCTTGGGCTCCAAAGTTGGTTTGATGTTACCCTGTCATTTGGCTTGCCATTCTGCCAAATCACGGGACCCTAACACCTACCACCCTGATTTTTTCACAGGCTTGAACCTATTGCTAACTTCATGCACTAGCCTAGCACCACCCTACCACCCTATAGAAGAATAAAATAAGAATGGGCTCCCGTACTAGGGAAAATGGTCCACTTTACAATGATGTAGAATGATATAGAAGCAGAAGATACACTAGACCATAACCCAAACTATGACACAACCACCTAATGATGATCCTAGACCTCATGACACTACCTCTTCAACTCTTGGCAGATAGAAACTTGTACAATTTTTACAATGATGCATTTACAATGACTTAGTACAATGGTACCTTTACAATGACTGTATGTAGTGCTGCCCACTTGAAGACTTCATGTCATGAAATTCTTGTTGTTTTTCTACACCTTGATTTTTACTCTTGTCATGCTACCCTCTACTACACCTTGCTTTGTTTTCCTGCCCTAGAAATTCTGGTCCTTTGCAGCCCTTGACAGCACATGATATAGAATTTTCTTTCCTTCTAGGAGCTCGATATTGAATCTGGTGTATCTATGTTGTTTCCGATCCCCAATATGTGATTTTTGGTCTTGTAGTATTCCTCTAAGTCTTATTTCCAATTCCATAGGTCTGACCCAATTTGGATTCTTCAAGGGAGAGTTATGCCCAATCTCTCACAATGCCCTAATTATGGATTGGTTCTATAGAGTGAACTTTTATGGTGTGCCATGTGCCACTGTTTCTTCATTCAGCTCTAAAATTGATATATCAAAAACTACAGTTCGTGCACTATCCACCACTTTTTACAGAATTCCAATCTGATACTTAGAGAGAGTTATGACGATTTTCCCAATGTCACTTCTTTGAGATGAAGTTCAGGAGCCTGCAAAAACACTGATTTCCACAGATCATATCTCCGAAAATGTTGCGCACCTTGATCTGAAATTTTTAGAGGAGCTTCCTTAGGATTTTGCTCACCGCATAAAAATGTCAGTGTCTGAATCTTTGTATAAAAACAATTTATAGCACAAATTCCATGATGACTTGTTTCAGGTAGAAAAATCCTTGCATGAGGAGGATATGATGATCACAATTTATATAAATGCTTATGTTGAGAGGGTCTTCAACAAGTGAATGTGGGAGGGATTTTAGGAGCTTAAAAATAATTAATTATCGAATTTTCAATGACCCATGCCAAAACCCCATGGGGTTTTAGCCCACTAATTAGGGTTACAAACATAAAACATGAATATCTCTCAAACCGTGAAGAACTGCATAGCGTGCCATATATCAACAAAAACATCTCGACAAGTAGAAACCATCAAAAATATTCTTAACCCAGAATATAGTAATTTGGTAGGTCAAAATTACCATGCAAGATCAAGGTAGCCCCTAGTGCTACATGGGTTGACATAAATGAAAAACATTGATCAAGAAATGTAGAACTCAAATATCTACAACAATACTCCTTTATTACTTAATCAGTTGAGATCCTTCATGCAAAACATGTCAATAGCCCATGCACATATCCAACAGGGTCTACACACAGCTAGCAGGATCCTTCGACCCAGACAAATTCGTACAAAACTATCACAGAATATCCAACTCTATCATCCACGTTCAGGTTATTCCCTCTTAGACTCGATCAATTCATTTATTTATACTATTTTATCCTTTGCTACTCTATGGCCCACAAACCATGGTTTGCAACCCCTTGATCTACCATTTGGCCCATTACAATTTATGAGGGGTTTTGACCCACACCAAAACCCCTACACAAGGCTAAACTATTTCAAGATATAACAAAATGGTCAGACTTAGGGGACCTCGCTCCAACACTCCTTCTAGATACTTTCCATATCAATACATAATACAAGTTATTATTATTATATATATAAGTGATAGAAAACATAAAGAATCTAGTTGGAAGTCTAATGACATATTCGACAGTTCAAACTTCAACATTAAATTTGAGTTGTGGTTCTATGGATAAATTTCCTTCATAAAAATATGATTTTAAAATTTCAAATTTACCATTGCACAAAACTTTTCTCCTGCATGCTAGAGAAGAAATCATTGTGTTTAAGTTCAAGAAATTGATGTTTTATTGTCTTAATGCTTCATGCTCTTTGAGAATTCTAGAGGTAGAGAAGGTTTTTATCTCACAACTACCTAAACCCTATATTGTTTTAATTACCAAAAAAACCATCAAAAAGTCAAAAAACCTAAAAATCACAACATCCTTTTACATTCAACCATCCAGAGAAAAAAATCAACCTAATTTAATGGGTTTCAACACAATTCCAAGTGACCATTTTGAGAGAGAGTTGGTGTGAGGTATAAATCATGCAAGTTGTTGGAAAATTGCACTCCTTTGCAAAAAGAAGGGAGGTCTCACAAGGAAATTTTCCCAAATTCATCCATATAATATGAATGGTTAAGAATAAAGGTTACAATTTCCAAATATCTTCTGAACCTTATGGAGGGTAGGGTTTTTCATAAGAAAATTCCAAATAATCAATCATATTTTAGAATCATGGATGGCTATTATGGAATATTTCATAATTCCATATTAATGATTGTAAACTTCCAATAGAGAATTTATGGGATAAAAATATTCAGTTTATAATAAATATCCATAAACAAGATTAAACTAGATCACTAGGACTTAATGTACATCAAGAGAGAATAAGAAAGTAGGAGTACCTATGGCATCTTTTGGAAAGGAACACTAAAAAATAATAAACAAGGGGGTCAACCAAAATAGATAAACTGGAAACTTGGACAATTAGGAAAAGAGTGTGATTTGGTATAGAAAGAGAGTAAGAACAAACACTCTTGTAGCAGATAAGGTGGGACTAAGTGAAGGAATTCATTTTGATTTTTATCTATTTTTTATTCATGACATAAGATATTTTAACACCATGAGGTATTCAGTGTTGGTACTCACTTTAAAAGAAGTTAAATGGTATACGAGTAATATGAAATATTATATCGTGTCGAGATGAAATTAGTCAAATGGTATATGAAATAACTTTTTCTTTATTGCACTTGTCATGGACTCAAAAAGAAAATATGATTGTACAAAATGTTGATGACAAAATATCTAATCATAGAAAAATGACTTCATGGATGATCCCAAAGCATTATATAGGAGGGAAAAGATGAAGTCCATCACAAAGAACCACAAAAATATACTAATGTCAAAAAATAATCGAAATAATGGAATGAGATCAAAGTGGCATTTATATAATATAAATGGAGTTTGTAAGAGAAATTTTTGTTAGTGTGAAAGAAATACCCATAACAAAAAACAATTCAATAATGCACATAACTAAAAATGCCAACAAACTTATTGTGGGATATATATGCTTTGCATCGACAATCATGCAACTACGGCAATCCACAAACATGGTCAGAGAACCAATTCATTACAAATATAATTTCATATATACAATTAAATATTAATTTTTAAATAAATATAGATCTCTAATGAGAATGTTTCGTCCAAATGATAAATTTAACTTATAGAAAAAGCTAAAAAAAAATCAATATTCAATTACAACTTATCCAAACTACATAGATTTCATAGTAAGAACAACATAAACAAATAGTAATAACCATAAGAAAAGTACCAAAATTAAAGGTAACATAGTTACAAAAAGATATTGTTTTCATTCAACACCAACTATTCCTACTACATTCTCCTCTAGCAGTTGTTCTACTAATTCAACCAACACTTAAAGAATCAACAAAATAAAAAAATAAATTAAAATACATTTTTATGACTAAATAATAATTAAAAATACTTGATTGTATGAATACCTGAATAAGATCCTATTGGTTTTGAGGATATTAATTAGAGTAGTCTAATATTGGAGCAAACCTCCCTCAATTTGACAGAGCAACAACAAGGTCAACATTGACTTTGATGTTTCTCTTTTGAATAAGGGAGGCTTGCTCCAAGGTTATTTGAATCCAAATTTATTCGCTACTAAACGGGGACAACATGAAGGTGGAAGCTATTTTGGACACCCCCCTCCCCCCCCACCCCCACCCCCACCACTCTGAATTCCCCAGTACCCAATCTATATACTAGAAAATAGTTGAAAGAAACACATTAACATTCATGCATAAATACTAGAAAAACAAAAAAATCATAAAAAAAAAACTTACGTGGTTTTTTATTATACAGAAATTCATAGCAATCATTCGTTAACATATAGAATTCATTCATTAATTAATTAATCATAGACACAAAGTACATGATATCAATAAATTTTATCATCAAAAATATGTTTCATAATATGGTACATGATGCTTCTAATTATATAACTAGTACAATCATTTATTTTTCATTTCTATTTTTATTTATTTATTTATTTAGAAAGGAGGACAACATTTATATCTTCCCCTTTAGTTTTTATGGCATCTAGAAGTCTTCTTCATGACTTTGTCATGTAATCACAACATCAAGGCTAGTGTAAGAGGGGTATATGATCAATTGCAACAAGGAAAAAATGAAAACTGATATTTTTTGGTTTTATTATTACAAGTATTTCATTAAAACAAATATCATTAGAGTGTTCTTTAAATACTTGAGTAGCGAAGGTAGAGGAGTAGTTTTGAATGTGGCCATATGTTCCTCTTCTTTTCTAGTGTCATTCTCTACATTCTTTGTCGTTGAGATAGGAAAGGTTATAATTAATACATTTGCAATTAATATTTTTAATTTTAATCCTCTTTCTACATGAAGAAAAAGGTGAGGCTACCCAATGATTTAAAGAGCTCATTCAAAGGAAATATCATTGAAGTAGTTCATTAATAATAAAAAATGAATTTAAAATGTAATTATTTACTTGGTTCTCTAGTCGATACCATTGGAATGGCTACCATGTGCTCCTCTTTTGGTATAGGTTCCTCATGTATAGCATGCTTTTCCATTGAAAGCACAAAAAATATAAGTACATAATAATAAATGAATAAGTTAAAAATAAATAGGAGTACAAGATTTATAGGTACAAAATTATTAACTATATCATTAATGTACAAACATATTATCATCATGGGCCTCATCTAAAGAAACATCATTGGGTTTCACGAGAGCACCATGTTCTGGCTACACTCCACTATCAATGAACTTCTCATTGATATTGTTGCTCCCATGCTAAAAAAAAAGAAACACATTAAATTTATGGATGAAATAAAAAATGGTTGTATTTTATAAGTAATGAGTGGTTAATGTGAAATTATTTTTATTTATGGTGTCCTTAAAAATGGATCTTGGGTTTCATCCCATTCTTATTTGGTGATCAGCAACAGTTTGAAAGCCAAAATTGAAACCAAACCATAGATCTTCCTCTATGGCTTTGGTTCCAAACTCATCACCCTTCATTGCATAAGAGTCGTTATTTTTTTTATTAGCTAGTGCAATTACCACAAATTTGGAAGGTGATATAACAAATAATATTATCAATATGTTTGGGTACTTACAACTTGTGCCTATAACATTAAATAGCCACTTTGGCCTAGACTCTGCTACCCATGTTTCTCAAGAATTGCCTTGGTGTCTTTCAAAGTGTTAATGGGCCTCTAAATAGTTTCAAGTACGTTATACACCACAATTTTATTTAAAACCAAAGAAAATTAAAATTATTGAATTGAAATGTAATTTACCTTGGTGCAACAGGTGGCGTTTTTCCTTATTTTTCATTTTGTTCTCACTTGTGTTATCAATTAGGGACTTACATTCCCTCACAAGAATCATGGGTGGACCCTCATAGTTAGAGTTCTTTTCCAAATGGCCCCTATACATATCCCATATACATTTTAAACAGTTTCTGATTGTGGGGATGACCCTTGTTTTATTGAAGGTATCATCCCCAGATGGACCTTTAAGGTAGTCCATAACCTTTTTCTTTAGGTTGAAATTTTGTGAATTCTACCTTGTGCATATAGTGGGTCAAAAAATCAACAATGATTTATTATTCATGTATTTATAAAGAATTTTATTTCCTACAATAAAAAATATATAATAATTAGTTTGAAAATAATAATATACATGATTTATGTTTGAGATAATAAACACGAAATAGTTAAAACATTAAAAATCACTTATGATTTTTGGTGTTTTATTGGAAATCCTTGTTCATTCACCAAAAATGTTGATGGAATTGTCTTGATTCTGATAACACATGATGATCTAGGAAGTGAACCCACAGTGTCATCAATAGGGTTACCTTTGTCAACACCTCCAAATTCCAATTGTGTGTTTGCATCTAGGGTGTGTGCTCATGATTCCTAGCTAATGGTGTGGATCTAGTATGAATACTATAAATATGACCACTTGAATAGCCTCACAGGTATATGTTGGCTTGTTGTGTCGAGATGTTGTGGCGTCTTTGCCAAAAAATCCTATATATGAAAGACTCAATTATTTTTTTATTAGATAATGTAAAAGTTGAAATCAAACATTCATAAATTGAATTTATGAGACAAAAAAATCACTGTAAAATATGTTTATTACCTGATATCTCTAAATATATTGCTTCAAGATGTTTATCCTATCTTTAATCTCAAGAGTTTTATCTCTAATGTTAATCAAATAAATCATTTATTTTCTCACTTTAACCACAAGCTTATTGATTTTTATGATTGGGTTGGGACAATTAAATAACTCCTCATCAATCCAATCACGATCACTACCATGTCCCTCAGACTACATATTTCAACAAAAGAAAATTTATTTTGATTATTTAAGCAAACAATGAATTTCATATTCAATGCAAATAAAAATTGTTAATCGTTTACATGTTCTGACTTTATTAGCACTTTTCCATGATAATCCTACCACATTAGAATATAATTTTTTTCTTAAAAAATAAATAGTAAATAATATGAAGACCAAATTGGTGATGAAATTTTGTTAGCAGGTAGCTGAAATCACATCCAGACACCTACCAAACTTTAGCATAAAATTAATTTGTTTTATCTCCAAAAAGGTGAAAATCAATGCCATCAATTAACTCAATGATAGACCATGGAAATAGTACTTTCATAAGAACAACACCACCATATTATTCCTAAAAATAACAAGAACACAACAAGTATGACACTTATTTTAGTATATTTTAGATTTTTTTAAGCTACTTATTTTTGTAATTGTATTGTTTAATGGTTATTTCTTCTTGCTCTTCTTCCTAGGATCCTCGCTACTAGTACTTGTATTTTTGCTAGATGAGGAAGAAGGAGGAGGATGAGAAGGTGATAAATTTCACATCTAACAAAAATAGTGTGACAGTTTTACATATTATTATTATTATTCTATATGATAAACATAAAATATAAGAATCATTAACGGCAGGTTACATACTGCCCCATAATAGTGTTGTATGCATCTATTTTATTCAAGTTGTAATTGATCAACAATTTTTCTCCTTATTGAATTATAGTGCACATGGTTCCAACTAGCTGATGTTGGAATAGGTTCATGATGGAAACTATCTCATGTTGGAATTAATGTAAACCTTATGATGTTTGGATGTCCTTCATTGTATCATGGTTGTAGCTAGTAGTGTTGACATTGGGATGATTGTGTTGAAAATGATGTCAACTATATGTTGTTACACTCATGATGGAATTGGTTTGGTTTATGATGTTTGCTACAGATGGATGATGAAAATGTACATGTGATGGGGATGATGATTAACACACTAGTTGAGTTGGAAACTAGGTATTCATATAGGTCCTCATGCTTTTTCTCATGGAGTTACTTTTTTCAGTGTAACGGCCTTAGGTTTGATGATAGATATGTGTTACAGAGTATTGCAAGTCTAATCTAGGTGTTGCAGCTTGTGGATATGTTTGTTGGAAAGTAGACTTGTTGGAACGCTTTCCAACCCTATTTTTTGGCCTTCTTGGTCAACCTAGTTGTCACACCTAGGAGATTTGTTTGATCCACTTTCATAGATGTTACTGCAATTAGAAAAGGTTCGGAGCTATGTTTATATGTTGAAGAAGAGGATCCAATAGGTGACAAAGGTTCTGAGTTGAAGCATTGTTTTTTTTCTTCATATTTTTCCCGATTTACATGGATCCAAGCCTATGCATGCAACTGAAAACCTCTAGTCACTGGGAAGAAAGTATGTGCATGAAACCAATCAAATTTACCTAGTGTTGTGCATGTGAATAAAATAAACATGAAAAATCCTCTGCATTCCTCACGCAAATTGAAGAAAATTGGTATGGAAATCCCAGAGTCTTCTAGAATAAGTTTTAAAGGTCGGGAATGGTTTCAAAAGGTCCTCCAATGATGTGAAATAATTTAGTGCACAAGTAGTGCTCTTAGTGGATTGATTTGGTCCAATTTGTGCACCCTTGATCCTAGCTCCAAGCCGAATTTCACCCTACATGTTTTATATTCATCACTTGGGAGTTGCGTGATGATTGATGTTGAGTTTATGTGTGTAAGAGAAGGCTACAAATAATGATTATGATTTAGTCCTATTGGAGAGCGTAAATGCTTCAGTGACTGAGTGTTAATGGATGCATAGTGAGAAGAATTGAAGTATGTTGCAGAATAGATGAGATTTGATGTTGCTAGAGTAGAGATTGTTTGGAGAGGTTTTGTATGTTGCTGGATAGTGTTTTTGTTGGTGACTCTCACATTTTTTTCTTTCAGGTGCCACTAATTAATTTCACACATAGCCATAGTGTCTTATGATGTTATTTTTATTATGCCACACTATGTTGGTGTGAGGCTTTGATAATATTCAGAATTGATGCAGACATTTGAGACACTATTTTGTTAAAGTTGAGAGGACATATTTGTAGTATTACTTTGATTTAAATGATGATGTGTTACTGCTAGAATTCATATTGCAAAGTTGAGTCAAGTTGAGAAAAATTATAGGGATCCAATTTGAAAATTGATGAAATGAAGTCCACATAATTTAGAGGATCAGTGACTTCATGAGAGAGGAGCATGGATATCGAAGTTTCAGTGAAAGGAATAGTTTCTCAATCAAAAGGTAGATGGATATTACAATTGTATTTGGGCAAGGATCAATTGATCATGGTGGCTTTCAGCGGATGGTAGTCTGTAGATCCATGTGACAACATAGTATTTTATTCTAATAAGTAGTATAGAGTCTCATGGTCGATCAGTGTTTTCCTATTGTATATGAGGTCGAGTCTCCAGGATTATCGGAATTGGGTAGCTATGTAAAAGACATATTTTACTTAATAGAAGATTCAAAGCAGCGCAGTAGAAACGACAATGGTTTTTTTCCTGGTGAAGGGTTTTCCAACAGATATTTTTTGTCTCTTATGTGATGGTTTTCATGGTTTTTCTTGATTGATATAGGTGGATATTGGTTGCCACCCACCTATTCCACCTAGACCTCCATTCAGTTTCATCAATTTCCTTATTTTATAGTAGCATTTACTATTTTTAGTAGTTTTTTGGGTCCTGAACTTCCAGAGTAGTTTTGACCCCCTAAACAACATTTTTTTTAGGTCTGCAACAACCCCATAGATATAGGTACTTGGAGATATATTTTTGATGATATACCATGTGCCAAACAAAGATAATATGACCAAATTACAACCCTGGGAATTTGGTTTCCCAACTAACGCCAACGAGGCCCACAAATTATTGGTGTTTCATCTCCTGGGTTAGGGTTTTGGTTGTTTAGGGTTTTACTATGTTGTTCAATAATAAAAGGGCCCTTGAGCATCATTTTAACGTAGTTCAAAGGCATGTAGCAACCACATCTCTTCTCAAAGATAAGGTACCAATGCCCTAGCTAGTTTATTTCCATTCTGTCTGTAACCATATTTGAGTTATTTGATATTAATTAAATGAAGTGTTATTTATGCTTCATCTACGTGTTTAAGTGTACTTTTTATTTTATTACATTCTTGCATAAGTCTGAATCAATGGTATCATATGGGTCTCCTCTTTCTCGATCATTATATGCATGTCCTCAATGAGGTCGGGGTATAAGGATTTAGGGCTCAATTTGGTGGAACCTTTAAAAGATCAACCTCGCAAACCCTGATGGCTACCCATGGGGGAAGAAAAGAAAGATGAGGGAGCAGGATATCCTATCAAAATATTGCTCGAGGAAGCCCTTGAGAAACAAAGGGCTAGGATGATGGATACCTTTGGCCATATCCTTCAACGACTACCCACCAATAGCACATCTACATCCAAAATCCACTCTCTAGGCTCCACTCCTTTTAAGGTACAAGTAAACTTTAGCATTCCCATATTTGAGGGCCAAATTGATGCAGATGTTGTAGTTAGATGGTTGAATATATTAGAAGGACATTTCTCATTTCATGACTTTTCTAACCGGGAAAATATTACTTTTTCACTCCTCAAAGTCGCCTTCCATGTCAAGAACTGCTGGGAAACCTATTGTGAGAAAAAGGACGAGAGGGAACCCTCTTTATTCTCGGATGCTCCCACTTGGTATTCTTTCTGAGACTCCATCAAGGAACAATATTATCCTATACGAAGCTATGAGGACAAGTACATACAATGGACTACACTGCGTCAGAAAAGGGATTAAGATGTGCATGAGCTGATGAATCTGCTCCATACCTGACGCAAAATGTTGGTTATCAAAGATTAGGAGAAACATTTGGTATTGAATTATAGCACTTGTATACACAGATACATTCAAGACAAAATGTAGTTCCTCGACATCCCATGCTTTGTGCAACATACAGGTATGCTGCCAATTTGAGCAGAAATTCAAACAGAAGAAGAGATACTTTAGATCAAAAAATCTGAAGCAAGAGAAAGGTGATCCCAAACCGCAGAACAAAGGAAAAAGCCAAGGCAGGGTGGCCGAGGACAACCCTCTAAATCCATAAGCAAAGAACAACATTGTGAAGCCAAAGAAGGACACGGGAAAGTGGTGTGAGTTCCATAAGACCTCAACTCATAACAAAAGTGAGTGTCGGGCCAAGCAGTCACTGGTGGCCAAGATGAAGGCTTCTGAATCAGATGCATGCTTCAACTCTGAATTAGAAATCAGCAAGGGAATGACAAATGGAAGAATATTATCAATGCAGATCCCAATGAAATCTTTGCTACCATGAAGATCTATAAGGAATAAATGGAAGATCCAGAGGAGGGGGAGAGAATTTTCCATTCCTAAATGTGGATAAAGGGTTCCGCGCTACAGTTCATTTTTGACATCAGGAAACAAAAGAACCTCATTTTAGGAGATGTTGTGAAGAGCTTTGTATTTCTGACTACAACACACCCATAGTCGTACACCATCGAGTGGCTTCACCAAGGATAGGATCTCCGCATCAGCCAGCAATGTCACCTCCCCTACAGAATCAAGCCCTTCATGGATGAGGTATTATGTGACATTTATCCTCTTTATTTTTGTGATGTATTATTGGGCAAACCATACTTGTGGAAGTGACATGTTGTGTATGGGTCTAGACCTTGTGTTTTTATTGTTACTTTGGGAAATAAGCTGTACATGATACCAGAGGTAGCATCGCATATGACCATCTCTTTGGTCACTGGAAAACAATGCAGTAAGCTCATTTCCAAAATCGAGAAATTTGTTTTCCTGATGATCTGCCCTTAGGGAAAGAAGAATATTGTGGCCACGACATTCAAACAGGGATCCTCCACATGACAAAAATAGCTGGACATGTTGATGGAGGAGTATGGGGACATCTTCACCTCACCCACAGGGGTTCCTCTGCACTATCAGGTCAAGCACTTCATCGATCTAACCTGAGGTGTGTCAATGCCAAATGGACCAATCTATCGGTGCTATGTTATGGAGAATGATGAAATCAAGAAGTAGAGTTAGGAGCTGCTACAGAAAGGTCACATTTGGCCGCATTCATCGCCCTTTGAGAGCTCAATCATGTTGTTGTAGAAGAAGGATGGGACTTGGAGACTCTGCATTGATTATCGGGCACCGAACAAGATCACTATCTAGAATAGGTACCTGATCTGACGGATTGATGAAATTCTAGACCAACTCAAGGGGGGGGGGATATTTCAGCAAGATCAAATTGAAGTATGGGTATCACCAAGTACCAATAAAATCCTTTGATGTGTGGAATACTACCTTCAAATCCAAGAAGTGCCTTTTCGAATGGTTTGTCATGCCTTTCAGGCTAAAAAATTCTCCTACAATCTTCATGAGGTTGATGGACGACATCTTGTGGCCAGTCACCAACTCATTTGTGGTGGTGTACTTGGATGAAATCCTGATATTCATCCATACTTGGGAGGAGCACCTCCACAACATCTGACAATTCCTCCAAACACTACAACAACACAAGTTGTGTGTCAATTTGTAGAAGTGCACTTTTTGCATGACCTAGGTTTAGTATCTCGGATACATTATTTATGAGCGGGGGGTGCATGTGGATCTAGCCAAGATCCAAGTCATTCAGGATTGGCAAGACCCAACCACTCTAATAGAGCTCCACATCTTTATGGGTCTTGCCAATTTCTACCAAATGTTCATGTTGGGATTCTCTAATATCACTTGGCCCTTCAGTCAAGTCACCAACAGAGGAGCGAAAGAAAAATTCTTTTGGTCTGAATCTCAACAGAAGGCATTCATAAAGTTAAAACATCGCCTCTGCTATGCAACAATTCTCACATTACCATACTTGAAAAAACCATTTGAGATAAATATAGAGACCTATGACTATACTATTGGGGTGGTTCTTACTCAACAGGGGCATCCTATGCCATATCATAGTGAGACACTTTCCGACACAATCTAGAAGTATCCCACTATGACAAAGAGATGTATTCCATTATGAAGGATTATCGACAATGGAAGCATTACAATTTGGGGAAGGAAACCATCATCCACATAAACCACCAACCCATGTAGTTCATACATACACAAGGAAAGTTGTAGAATGATTGCCATTAGAAGTGGTTCACATGCTTGCGATAGTTTAATTTGAACATCAAATACAAGAAGGGGAACACCAATAATGTTGCAGACTGCCTCAGTTGACCATCGATCATGGCGCTAACCATATTTCTCAACTCTTGTGGGCACAAGACTTTCGATTAGCCATTTCTCTATAGAAGCGATCCAAAATTTGGCCACACATACAAGACACTCTTGGAGGGTAAGAAAGTTCCAATTTTTCACCTCCAAGGTGCACTAATATGTCACTTGGGACACCTTTGTGTTCCTTCAAGAGATTATGCCAAGATGGTTTGGGAAGCACATTATAGTTAGGTCACCAGGCCTTTCGGGGTCGAGAAAATAGTGGTAGTACTGTAGAAGTATTTCTATTGGCCAAACCTTCGACAAGATGTCGAGAAGTACATCAAATCCTACACTACCTGGGCCATTTCCAAAGTGACCATTAAGAAGAAACGCCTCTATACTCTACTCCCTACCCCTAGTTGACCTTGGGAATCCATATCCATGGATTACATATTGGGCCTTCCTTCTACTAAGCATGGAAATGATTATGTTTTTGTGGTCATCGATAGATTATTGAAGATGGCCATTATGGTGGTCTGCAATAAGAATATCAAAGCAAAAGAAACTACTAAAATATTCTTTGAATGAGTGTGGATAAAATTTTGGATTCCATAATCTATTGTCTCATATATGGATAATAGGTTTATTAGTACATATTGTTCCAGCCTATGGTTGATGCTAGACACCAAGCTCACCAAGTCCACAACTTTCCATCCCCAAACCGATGGAAAAAGAGAGGTCATCAACAGGATGATTGTACACATTATGTGCATGTAAAACTCAAATAATCCATGCACACGGGATGAGAACCTCCCCTATGTACAACACATATATAACTTGGCTCTCCAAAGCTCATCCGACCACACCCCCTTTTAGGTGGGCTTGGGATTCCAACCACTATGTCCCATTGACGTAGCCATGCTATTTGTGGCTACTAAGGAAGATTCAGCTCATGTCTAGTCCAAAGTAGAAAAGGTGAATGGCTTCATTAAGCGAATACAACACATCCACCAAGAGGTTCATGACATATTGGTCAGAGCCAATGCCAAGTACAACAAGTAACATGATCAACATCGAGTGCCACACAACCTACGTGTGGGAAAAAATGTGTGGCTACATTTTCATAAGCAGTGCCTCATTAAAACTAACTGCAAGCTCCATGGGCTCAACTATAGGCCATAAACCATCACCAAGGATGTAGGGGAAAATGCCTTTGAGCTGAGTAATCCAACATTCCTTAGTCTGCACCTAGTGTTCAATGTGGATCGCCTTCGGCCCTAATTTCCACCTCTACTGGCCACATCCGACATGGAAGAAAAACTCACAAAAATAGAGTTAAATCCATATTGCATGGAACAAGCCACCATTTATCAAATCATGGACACACAGATCAAGAACACCTAATAGAATAGGGTCCAACTATATCTAGTTGTCAAAGCAGGCCAACTCCTTCACCAAGGAAAGTGATCCACCAGGGACCAAGTTTGGTTGAAATTTCCTCACCTCATGGAGGCTACGCATGCAATGGGGACCATTACTTCCTAAGGGGTGAGGAATGATCCATGTGGATATTGGTGGCCACCCTGGGAATTTGGCTTCCAAACTAACCCTAATGGGGCCCACAAACTCTTGGCATTTCATCTCTTAGGTTTGGGGTTTTGGTTGTTTAGGGTTTTCCTATGTTGTTCAATAATAAAAAGGCCCTTGAGCCTCATTGTAATTGATCCAAAATGGATTTAGTTTTGCCTCCATATCAAAGTCTTCAAATGTAGATTCAAATAGGATCAAGTTGAAGTTCTCGTCGATGGGATTCCAATGGTGCAAACGATGCAAAAAACTGATTTTGTATGAAGAATACGCAGTCAGTCAAAGTTTATGAAAAACTAGGGCAAAATGAAAAAAATTCAAAGTCAAAGTCAACGGTCAAAGTCAATGATCAATAGTCAAGTCAACGGTCAAATGATGTTAGCAGGACACGTGTCTTCTCAAGAATATGCCATATTTCTAGGATGATATCAGCAGGATCAATGACGTTTCAGAGTTTGATTGGATGAAATGTGCCAATCCGGGGTTGACACATGGCAGCCCAGATTTTGACCAATTTAGCCTCATTTCCGAAATTTTGGGGATTAGGGAGGATTGAACCCCTGACCTCCTGGAATGCAATGACTTAGCGGATTCTACTCACTGGACAATCCACCGTGATAGTTAGTATTAAATGAAAGGATTAGTGTTTTAATGGCAATCAAATTTCAGCTGGTAAAAGGGATGGACAGTCAAGGTCAACCCCACGACCGTCGGACTCCTTAATGGTTAAGCTAAGGATTAAGTGTCACACATATATTAACGCATATATTAATATATATTTGTGTTACCATATATATTGTAAACTATCGGAACCTTAACCTTATCACATATTGTATGTTGTTGCATATATATTAACATTTATATATGTCGCTATATATATATCATAACTGATGGATGGATGGCAGAAGGGTCAGGCGGGGGTTTCAACCCATCGACCTTCCAAAACATTTAAATATCAACGTCTTTGCACAAGAGCGACAAGCAATACACCAAGGGTTGAACTTGTGATACATGCCACCAAAAACATCATTTCAATGCAGCAGAGTCAAATCCATCTAGAACCAATAAGCGCACAGTCCGAGGTGGTATTTCTATAGGAAGGTGGTTTTGCATAGGACAGAGGTGGTTTTAGATTTCTCCACAGGGTCTAGAGGTCATAGTGGCAAAATATATGCAAGTTTATACTTGTTTTAACCGAAATTTCAAGCCCATTGCAATGGTGAGGTCCATTTTCTCATTTGAGTTTTTATTTTTGAGCTCATACTTGTAAAAGCTTTTTGAAGACAAAATAAAGTGGTCAGCACTAGAAGCTAAGGACTCGGAGACATAGCCAGGAAGTCTAGTGAACTCCGTTATTAAATTCTTGTTGTGTTAATGTGCTTGAATGTTTTTTCATTTTCTTATGTTATTTATGTTATTTTCAATCTTATCGATATATTGAAATAAGTAACATAAGCTGTTCACATAGACGTCAATAATACCATTTTCATAAATACAGATCAAGTGGTATCAGAGCTTCAAGTTAATTTTTAAAGGTTTGACAGTGTCATGTGAAGATTTGAATGCTTACTAGGTCAAAGTCCAAATGAGGAGAAAGAGAACTTGTTGAAGCAAATCCAGAGATTAGAAGGGTATTTTCACAAACGAAGATGATGGAAGAAAACGTATTGGGTACAAAAGTTCAATTCTTCTAAAACTTCATGAAAATACATGTGCTGGTATAAGAGATGTATAAAGAGTTTAAAAAGGGAAAAGCTAAAGGAACTTCATCACCTAAACTAGACAAAGAATCAGGGGAAAATCATCTTTCATTATTTCCACCATCTCCTCCATCATCATAATCATCGTCATCATCTTCTTCTTCTCATAAATCTATTTCTTGTAAAATGAAGAAGAAGAAGACATCCTCTTTGATCAAATTATATGTAAAATTTGATTTGCAATTTATGATGGTGAACTTAAAGCTGAAAAGCTTGATAATCGGATAAGAAAAATTAAATTTTATAGCAGGGTACAAAAAGTTGTTTCAAAAAGAAAGAAGATCCAACTTGCTAGCCTTCGTCTTGGAGGAACCACACTTGTTTGGTGGGAAGGTAAGACACAAGCATATCTTCAAAAACATGGTAAAATCATTTTGACATGAAAGGAATTTGTTTCTGTTATTAAAAAACAATTTTATCCTTTGGATTATATGCAACAAGCTATGATGAATTGGCAAACATTGTGTCAGTTAAAGGGTCAAAGTGTGCAAATTTATACTCAGGAATTTTGTAAAAGAGCTTTGACACTAGGCATATCATTGGACTCGCCAGAAACATTATTGAAATACATAGGTGGCCTACATATTTATTTGAGGCATACCATACTGATGTTTAATCCGACTAGCTTAAATGATGTATCAGTTCAAGCAACTCATCTAGAAGCTAGGGGAAAAAATGTATCTCATGATGTTGGAAGGTCATCTAAATCTACTGAAATCAATAATAAAGAAAATAAGAAACAAAAATGGAAGGAAAGGAAAGTGAACACTGTGAAGAAAGAAAAGCCTACATGCACTCACTGTAAGAAAGAAGGACATGATGAGGTATATTGTTGGGTACTACATCCAGAATTGAAGCTTAATAATTTCGGGAATAAAGATCGAAAGAATGTTGCAGCTATGCAAAAGGACTTGGGATCATATTCAGGAGACGAAAAAAAAATTACAGCTATAGGTATAAAAGGTAAAAATTCTCAAGCATCTACAAGTACTTCTTCACATTCTGTTGATAATGAAAATGATGAGAGGAAAAGAAATGAGCTATTTCATATTAGATTCATTTTCAAGAATACTAAAATTGATAATTTGTTTGATAGTGGCTGTCAAGTTAATTTGATTGTTGAATCAATTGTAAATGAATTGGGTATTGAAACTAAACCTCATAAAAATCCATACCCATTGGGTTGGGTCCTTGATAAAACTAAACTACATGTAAAAAAACATTCCAAACTTTATTTTTCAATTGGATCGGAGTTTGTAGATGAGGTTGAATTAGATATAGTCCCATTAGATATATTTGGAATTGTACTAGGGAGTCCATACTTGTATGATACATTGATAGAGATGTTGTCTTCTATCGAAGGGAAAATAAGTATCAACTCACTAAGGATGGAATCAAATATGTATTAAGAGCTCATAAACTCAAATATAACTACACTCTCATAAATTCAGGACAGATGAAAAGAATTATAAATAAAAGTAAACAATTTTTACTTATGATTGTAAAAGAAAAGGATCTTGATAAATTTTATGCTTTTCAAGGCTCTAATCCTAAACAAAAAGCATATTTAGTTAAAGTTGTTTTTGATTATGATATTTTGTTTCAAGAGCCTAAAGGGCTTCCTCCAAAGCGACAAATAGAACATGAGATTTATTTGCAGCCAAATGCTCCTCTTCCTAAAATTGGAATGTACAAGTTATTAGCTCTAGAGAATGCAAAAATAAAGAAGTGAGTACAAGAATTTCTAAATCAAGTGTTTATTCAACCAAGCACTTCACCATGTAGATCACCTATTGTGTTGGTACGTAAGAAATATGGTTTTTGGATAATGTGTATTGATTTATGAGTGTTGGAGCAGATTCTCCCACATTGATGAAAGCTAGTCCAATTTCATATTATTTCGCAGGGGTGATAGGGCACATAAAAGCCCCAATACGTTGTAAGTGGGTAAATAGGTAAAACTAGTAGTCCACAAACCACAGTTTGTGGACCATGGTAAGTCTAGGCTAAATTCATATAAATAGTAATTCTTTTTTATTTGATTGGTAGAAGATGAATATAGGTGAATTCTAAGTGTGGATTGTTAGTTATGGGTTTCAGGTATTTGGGTCGGACTCTTGCTGCCTGTGTGCATGAAGATCCTTTGTCTTGTTGTGTGCCGAACCTGTTGGCTCTTCAGCTTCAATAATATCATGTCATAATCGGTTTAATTATATAAAATCAAACAATTATGTAAGTATTTATGGTATTTGATTTGAATTATATTTATATAAAATAAAGTAGGTAGGAAATAATAATCCAGGTAGACTGGGCATGGCGCGATATCATCGGCACTCAGCCTGAGGCTAAAATGCGACGGGGGCTGCACCTAAACTATCAATTGGAAAAATAGACAGAGAAAAAATTGTCTATGGGCTGCAGCCAAGTATTGCAGAGAAGAATTAATGGGCGAAGTCTTTTTGCAGAAGGAATGAAGACATTCGTTGTTCCAGATTACGGAGGAGCAGAGTTTATTTTAAAGATAGTCATTTCGGGTTTTAAAGCCCTCAACAACCAATATGAAGGAAATTGAATAAAACAGCCAAAGACTTTAAATTTCTGAAAAGGGAGGACAAGTGGTCCCCTCCACTTTAGCGTAAATCGCAAGATCACAAGTTTTGAAGTTTAAATGTCTTGTTGATGTGGATATTTGCGATATGCGATCATCGCGCCATCGCACGATCGCACCATCGCATATTACAAAGTGTTCCGCCATATGTTTGATCGCCAATTTGGGATGCGATCCCATCGCAGATTGCAAATGTTAACTTTGCGCACTTTTTTTTAATCGCGCCATCGCATATCGCACATCGCCGATGGCCGACTGCGATGTGGGCCCGGGGTCAAAGAATGAAATCCAGTTTGTTTGAATATTTAAGTCCGGGTTAAAAGATTCATTGAAATTTTATTAAAAGTAATGTTACGGGGGCAGTATAAAGTTTTTAAAATAATAACCGGAGGAGTTTCGCAAATATATTTTATGTTGAGTGTGGGACCCGATTTCCCTTCGTATTATTGGTTCAATATACATTGTTGGGTTATGCCGTGATCCCAACCCTCAAGGCAAAGATTGAATATTATTGAAGGGCCCGAAAGGTTATA
Organism: Pinus albicaulis; assembly: GCA_034641835.2. Classification (NCBI taxonomy): domain Eukaryota; kingdom Viridiplantae; phylum Streptophyta; class Pinopsida; order Pinales; family Pinaceae; genus Pinus; species Pinus albicaulis. Next base: position 1,208,386,301 of record CM076577.1, read on the forward strand.
TTAATATATATTACTGCCGAGTCAGCGACACTAAGAAAAGGAAAGGAATCACGTGCGGAATAAACAGTGAAAGTGGATTCCGGTTTTCATCGCACCACTTTCGACGGGCAAGCGATATTCAAGAGGTTGGCTCTGATTCCATAGAACGGGAGACACGCGTCCCTGTACGACTACACAAAACCGCTTGTCACTGCGCGCCATCGCGCGTTATTATTCGACCCAGGATGCCCAGCAATATTGTTGTGCGCCGTTGATCTGGAGGGAAGCCATCGGACGGTGGTCGTATAAGGAAGATGCACAAAGATTTGCGGATTTATTAACCATTGGGGTTATAGTTATAATATTATATGGCAGAGATAAAAGACTACCTTTGGGACGTTCGTGCATGGAAGAACGAAGGTTGGGGGTTCAATTTGGATTGGCTCGATTTTTAATACGCTGGATTATCTATTTTGACCCCGTCCAGGAATACAATTAGCGGTTCATGGTTTTGACCCAAGGTTTTAATAAAAGTGAAAATTATATAAGGTGATGAGTATCATGAAGAATGGTGTGTGTGTGAAAGGGTTGATAAAAAGAAAAAAAACGAATCTCTTTTAGAGATATCTGTATGAATAAACTCTGATATATCTGAATCTATGGTGCACCTGTGAGCATGATGATTGATCAAGATCTTTAGATCAGAAGATGATTAATTCCTGGTTCAATCAACTAACGAAATCATGAAGAATGTATAAGGGTGTGAATGAATACTTAACTCTAAAGTATGTCTGTATGGAATGGGTAACAGATTGCTGAATTAAGGATGCACCACTGAAGAAAATAAATAAATCTGGTGGCCTACAAGGTATGTTGTATGAAAGCTGATGGATCCAGTATGAAAATTGATGAAACGTGGTCCATGGTGGTGCTGAGGGTCGAAACTTTCAGTGAGGGGGTTGTAGCTCCCTTCCAGTGGTAGCTGGTAAACGAGAGCAGGGGGTTGTAGCTCCCTTCCAGTGGTAGCTGGTAAACGAGAGCAGGGGGTAGGAGCTCCCTTCCAGGAGAGGCTGGTAAACGAGAGCAGGGGGTCGTAGCTCCCTTCCAGGAGAGGCTGGTAAACGAGAGAAGGTTGTGGCCTTCTGCAGGTGGGTGCCTGCGTGCTGGTATGAGTCTGCGCTAGTACATTGTTGTAAGATGTTTTCTTTATAATAAATATTGAAGACTAAGACAACGACAGCGGTGGTTTTCTCCCATATTGGGTTTCCACCTTAAATCCTGGTGTTCATGTGTGTTGCTTATGTGTGATGATTTATTCTGTTCTTACTGCACATGTTTACTGCTTACTAAACATCTAATGAATGAATGATGTACTGATCTAAGTAAAGAATTATCTGCATAATGAGATCTCTGGTAATACACAAGTTTCATTAAGGATATCCGCGTGTATACGCGACTTGGGTTCATTAAAGTAGCGTATGGGTTTTAGAGAAAGAAAAAGCAAAAAGTTTTCGATGCTAAATACGATTCACCTCCCTCTCTAGGCCTACAAGCTAACAATACGCACTCTTATTATCTGCGCGATAGGTATTCCTGATGCGTATTTATCTTGTTGTGTTTATCATAATATGTGTTATCTAGTCTGTAACGTACTATAATTTATATATTTTTTGGTCGAAACGCACGTGGATGCGGACCTAAGATCTAGATACTTCAGGCGTATTACCGTTATCTATTTGTTCTATTTAATCTTGCGAACTAGCTACGCTTCCATATGTCTGTGCGTTGTGTGTGGTTTGGATTACACCCTTGCTCTCTTTTTAGGTGCTAAAACTTGGTTCTACGAACCTCCCATGCGCTTAGGGTGAGACTTGTCATGAACGAATACTACTGAAAGGGCCAGTAGTATAGGGGTTTGTTGGCAAACCTTAACGTGCAAACCTGGTTCAGGACCCCTAAGGCCAACAAATGGTTCTGTTGTCCGGACTAGAAGCATTTTGAAAGAGCAGTCAGGTAACGCCAGAATGCTAAAAAGAAGGTAGATATGGCTGTGAATTTAAAACTACCAACCTTCAAGGGTGTGGATGATGAGGATATGGATAGGTTCTGGTTTGTTGTTGAATCAATATGGATGGCGCAAAACATCACAAGTGATTCAATGAAGCAGGCCCAACTATCTATGGCTTTTGAAGATAGAGCTCTGGATTGGTATATAGGATACATTGGACAGCATGCAAATGCAACTACTGATGAGATCAAAATGGCATTGAAGCAGCAGTTCAAAAGAACTAAATCTTATTCGCAGATAGTCAACGAACTAAAAGACATCAAGAAAGGACCATCTGAATCTGTATGGGAAGTAGATCAGAGATTAAAGAAAGCAATTAGGGAAGGCAGATTTCAGTATGACGACCGGAAACACACAGAGTTGTTCATCGCTATGCTGCTACCTCACTTACAGGTACCTATGGGACAAAAATCTATCGAAACTCAGGAGAAAGCATTAGAAGTAGTTATGAAGCTAGAAAATTCCCTTAGGGATGATACATAGATGGGGATACAACAGATACAAGGTTAGCTGGAAACAATGCATATGGAGATCTAGAATCTGCGCAAGGAGCGAAGGCCAGAAACCAACCCTCAAAAATGGTGCATCCGATGGTGGGTAAATAGTCACAACAAGGATAATTGTCCATTACTTTCTATGTATGTATAGAATGGAGCACCTAGTCCCTTGTGACCTAGGGAGGCCACGAGATCCAATGGTTCAATGTTATGGTGTGATGATTTCCGCATTGCTGGGCTACACGACACTAGCCACTGCCCTCAGAAGACCACATACAACCCGAAAGTTAACCAACCGTGGTATCGGTTCTGTAGATCAGTTGGCCATGATGAGCAGACCTTCCACACCGCGCGTTGCGGTGAACGGGGAAGCATGTTCCGGGTTCGGTCCTGTCCATCTTCACCCCGGATCTATCAAGTAAGTGCCCAAGGTAGGGGGGGGGCGTGGAGGCAGCGCCGGTCGAGGACGTGGTCAGATGATTTGCTAAAATTGTGGGGAAGTAGGCCATTTTGCGTGATTTGTTAGGCCAACTTGTGACCCCCTGCGCCTAGGTGACAGGACGTTGGGATCACTAGATTGAGGTGTTAGAAAATTAAATATTGCAATTATTAGAAAAACATAGTATGGGGAAAATACAGGCACATAAACACACATAAAACCAGAGAGACACGGATATACGTGGTTCACCCAGTTTGGGCTACGTCCACCCCGAACAGCCAGTCCTTCCTTTCTATTATCCAGCAAAAATGAAGAGACAAAACCTACAACAGATCTGCTGTAATATCCTCTGTTCTCTCTCACGGTCTCCCTCTCTGTTTCTCGCTCCGAGAATACACACACAATACACAGCCGTAATACAATGCCCCCATATATACAAGGGGGTTGCCTTCTAGGGAAAAAAACCCTAATCTAAACATAACTTCTACCGTTGGATCATTTGCCTAATGAACGGCCCAGATTGACTAGAAATTACTATACTTTTACAAGGCAATTTTACATCTATTTTTAGCTTCGGGCGCCCCCGAACCGCGGGGGGAGCTGCAGCCGCCGCCCTGGACCCCCATGTGACGATTCGTTTCGGGCGGCATTGCCGCCCTTCACTGAAACGGTCCCGCTGTTTAGCGATACAAAGTAAACAAGATAATCGGGCTCACACCCAACAAAACCCCGCAGGGCGGTGTATGCTCCATGCCGATTGTAGCAACTCCATCGCTGCTTCATTTGCTGGACAATGACTCCTCTTTGGACCTGGCTGTTTCTCATCTTCATCGTCATCCTTGAAGACCAATTGAAACTGAGCATGTTCTCAGTTTCTCCCCGGTTACAACTTTTGTTAGCATATCTGCAGGATTCTGGCTAGTGTGTATCTTTTCCAGCTTCAACTCTCCATCTTCCAATACTGACCGTATGAAATGGTACTTGAGATGTATGTGTTTAGTCCTGGAATGAAATGCTAAGTTCTTTGCAAGATGAATAACACTTTGGCTATCACTGTATAGTGTGCCCATATCATGCTTCTTACCCAATTCATCCATAAACCTTTGTAACCAAATCATTTCTTTACTAGCCTCTGTAGCAGCAACATACTCGGCTTCTGTTGTTGAAAGTGCAACAACACTTTGGATTTTTGAAACCCAATTGACAGCTGTTCCACCTACAGTAAATACATATCCTGTAGTGCTCCTCCTGTTATCTCTGTCACCTGCCATATCTGCATCAACATATCCCTGTAGAGCAATGTTTGAACCACCAAAGCATAATGCTTGATTTGTGGTACCTCTCAAATATCTGAGAATCCATTTTACCGCCATCCAATGTTCTTTTCCTGGATTATTCATGTACCTGCTTACAACTCCCACTGCATGTGCAATATCAGGCCTTGTGCAGACCATTGCATACATTAAGCTTCCAACTGCTGATGCATATGGAACTTTAGACATATAATCCATGTCTTCTTTGGTCTTTGGGCACATCTCCTTACTAAGTTTGAAATGGCTAGCAAAAGGTGTACTAACTGGTTTTGCATTCTGCATATTAAATCTTTTCAACACCTTTTCTATGTACTCATTCTGAGACAGTGTTAATTTGCGATTTTTCCTGTCTCTAGTTATCTTCATACCAAGGATTTGTTTTGCAGCTCCCAAATCCTTCATTGCAAATGAATTTGCCAATTTTCTTTTGAGCACATTTATTTCCTGCATGTTAGACCCTGCAACAAGCATGTCATCTACATACAATAACAATATAATATAGCTGCCATCATTTTTCCTTTTCAGATAAACACAATGATCAGAGTTACATCTAGTATAACCTTGTTCGTACATAAACTTGTCAAATTTTAGATACCACTACCTTGGAGCCTGTTTTAAGCCATACAAGCTCTTCTTTAACCTGCACACCAATTTTTCTTTCCCTTTTACCTCATATCCTTCTGGTTGTTGCATGTATATCTCTTCCTCCAAATATCCATGGAGAAATGTTGTCTTTACATCTAACTGTTCAAGATGTAAATCTTCCACTGCTACAAGACTTAAGATAGTTCTAATTGAATTCATCTTAACAACAGGAGAAAATATTTCATCAAAATCAATACCTTTCTTTTGTGCAAACCCCTTCACCACAAGTCTAGCTTTGTACCTTTGTTTTCCTCCATCTTCTTCCTTAAGCCTGTAAACCCATTTATTATGCAATGTAGTTTTACCTACAGGCAACTTGACTAAATCTCAAGTCTGGTTATGCATTAAGGAGTCCATCTCTTCTTCCATGGCTTGCTCCCACTTCTTCCTGCTTTCAACCTGCATTGCTTCTTCATAACATTCAGGTTCACCAGAATCAGTCAACAATAAATAATATAATGAAGGAGAGTATCGTTCAGGGGGTCTACTTATCCCGGTAGATCTTCTAACACCACTTTCAGGTGTTTGAGGTGCCTGTTGCTGTTGTGGTGGTTGCTGCTGCTGTGGTTGTTGATTATTATTATTTTCAGGCACCTTTACTTTTTCAGTTATCTCATCAAGAACCGTGTATTCTTTGCTTTCTTTTTCCTGCTTCTTTTCCTGCAGTTGATTCTTATACAGGACCTTTTCATTGAATATTACATCTCTGCTCCTAATGATTTTGTGATTTTCATAATCATATAAGCGATAACCAAAATCATTAGCACCATATCCAATAAAGGTACATTTCTTTGATTTTGCCTCAAGCTTTGTTCTGTTTTCTTTATTAATATGGACAAAAGCCTCACAACCAAAAGGCTTTAAAAAAGAGTAGTTTACCTTTTTACCTGTCCATGCTTCCTCTGGAATACCACCATCCAAGGAACTTGAAGGCCCTCTGCTTATTAGATAAACAACAGTATCTACAGCATCTACCCAAAATTGTAAAGGCAATCTTGCATGCAATCTCATGCACCTTGCACGCTCCATGATTGTTCTGTTCATCCTTTCTGACACACCATTTTCTTGTGGTGTTCTTGGAACTGTCTTCTCTCTACAAATTCCATGCTCTGAACAGTACCTATCAAACTCTTTGCTGCAATACTCACCTCCATTGTCTGATCTGAGACACTTCAACTTCTTTCCTGTCTCAATCTCAACCAAAGCTTTCGATTTCTTGAAAGTATCAAATACATCAGATTTATTCTGAATACAATAAATCCATGTTTTTCTAGTTGCATCATCAATAAAAGTAACATAATAACGAGAGCCACCGAGAGATGATACCTGAGCAGGTCCCCATACATCTGTATGCACAAGCTCCAATTTTTCGCTCTTCTTTTCTTTCCCAACTCTGAGAAATCTGACTCTCTTTTGTTTTCCATAAATGCAATTCTCACAGAAATCCAAATCAACATTCTTCAAACTTGGCAACAAATTTCTTGAGTGAAGAATCTTCATTCCCTTCTCACTCATGTGTCCGAGCCTATGATGCCATAATGCTGCATCTGCTCCTTTGGAAGTTAAAGCATTAACATAGTTAGAAATACCATTGCATAAATACAATGTACCAACCTTTTCGCCTTTTGCTATTACCAGGGCTCCTTTGGTGACCTTCCAAGTTTTATCCGTGAAAGTTGTCACACAACCTTCACCGCCTAACTGCCCTGTTGAAATCAGATTTTTCTTCAAATCTGGAACATGCCTTACCTCCTTTAGTAGCCATTGGTTTCCATTCCGTTGTTTTACAAGAACTTTACCCATTCCAACAATTTTACAGGGTTTATCATCACCCAAACGAACTTGTCCAAAATCTCCTTGGACATAGTCATGAAAATATTTCTTATCAGGTGTGGCATGGAATGAAGCCCCTGAATCTACAACCCAAGAATCAATAACATTTTCGAAAGAAAGAATCAAAGAATCTTGTAACACATCACCTGTCACATTTTCTTCATGATTGTTTTCTTTCTGTGTGTCTCCTTCTTTTCCCTTCCGAGATCTACAGTCTTTCTTTAGGTGTCCTTTCTTTCCGCAATTCCAGCACACTATCCCCGATCTGGACTTGGATCTGACTTTCCTTGATTTACTGCGATATCCCGAGCTCTTTCCTATTTCCATTCTTCTTCCTCTAGACTCTGCACTCAAAGCATTACCTGATGTCTCACCAGAGCTTTTCCGTCGCATTTCCTCGCTAAGGATAGCACCAACAACATCATCAAACTTTAAAGTACTAGATCCAGAGACAGAGTTACTAATGGCCATTACTAAACCATTCCAACTCTCTAGCAATGAGCACAAGAATAACAGAGCTCTAACTTCATCATCAAAGTTTACCCCTACAGAACTTAACTGATTGGTAACTGTATTAAATTCATTTAAATGGTCTGCAACAGATCCACCTTCCGACATCTTCATATTAAATAGTCGTTTCATAAGAAATACCTTGTTTGAGGCCGAGGGTTTTTCATATAGTTTCGCCAACGTCTGCATCAAACCCTCTGTTGTTGTTTCCTTCGAAATATTGAAGGCGACTGACGCCGCAAGGCACAACCGTACTATTCCGAGTGCCTTTCTATCGAGAATGTTCCATTCTGAATCGTCATGGCCACCGGCTTCTTTGTTTTTCCGCTCAATGGTAGGTACAGATCTTTCTGATACAGATAATCTTCCATCTGCATCTTCCACAGCGGGAAGTTTTGGCCGTTAAATTTCTCGACCCTAAACTTACCATCTTCCGCCATTGCTCCCACTCGAACCAAGAACCCTTCTTTCCTGCGAGTTTATCAGCCAAATATACCTTCGGCTCTGATACCAGTTGTTAGAAAATTATATATTATGGAGCAATGCAACACATAAAATATGCGGAAAATAAAAGCACACAAAACACATAAAACTAGAGAGACACAGATATACGTGGTTCACCCAGTTTGGGCTACGTCCACCCCGAACAGCCAGTCCTTCCTTTCTATTATCCAGCAAAAATGAAGAGACAAAACCTACAGCAGATCCGCTGTAATATCCTCTGTTCTCTCTCACAGTCTCCCTCTCTATTTCTCACTCCGAGAATACACATACAATACACAGTCGCAATAGAATGCCCTCATAAAAGCGAGGGGTTTCCTTCTAGGGCAAAAAACTCTAATCTAAACATAACTTCTACCGTCAGATCATTTGCCTAATGAACGGCCCAGATTGACTAGAAATTACTATACTTTCACAAGGCAATTTTACATCCGTTTTTATCTTCGGGGGCGCCGCCCCGAACCCCCACTAGCCGACAAATTTCGGCGCGTTGTCGCCTTTTAAGGCAATAGGTCCAATGTCAGTGGATACAAAGTAAACAAGATAAATTAGGTCTACACCCAACAAGGAGGTGCCCAATTCTAGTAGCAAGGGTTCAAGAGAAGCAGCAGAACCCTACGCAAAATGAGCAGAGGATGAAAATAGAACCTCGTGAGGCAAGATCAGTCCAAGAAGGTCAATAAAGAAGCTACGATAGAGGAGGGACATCCCCCAAAAGAACTCAACCCCGCGATCAAGATGGGTGGTGATCATGACAAAAGAGGAGCGTATGACACTAAATGAAGGGAGGAGGTCAAACCATTCTTGCAAGCGTGTATGAAACTACTGCGCAACCAAAAATCCATGGGAAGTCTTCAGGAGCTGATTGATGGGTACGTAAAGGAGACCCCTTATAGCACACAAATACAAAATTTGCACCAGCTATACAGACAAAATAAACGAACGGGACGGGAAATGCAGTTGATAGCGCAGATTGGAGACTTTGAAATAGATCAAGTTACCCTTGATCTAGGATCAGATGTGAACGTGCTCCCTAAGAATACTTGGAAGCAAATGGGTGAGCCTAAGCTCGAATGTTCCACTGTACAGCTACACATGGCTAATCAACAGAAGATAGTATCGTTGGGAAGATTATCAAAAGTAGTGGTGGACATTTCTAGAGTCAGGGTATGAGTTGATTTTGAAGTTATCCAAACAGTAGAAGATACGAACCCCTACCCAGCCCTTCTGGGCTTGGATTGGGCGATCGACATGGGAGGTATCATCAACTTAAAAAAATGAAATATGATGTTCAAGAATAATGGAATAAGTGTCATCATCCCATTAGACCCTACCGAGGGGGACAGGTATACAGAAACAGTCCACGGGAACGAAGAAATAGATTACGTCTACATATTATCCACACAGGATGGAAAAAGAGTCAATCCTGTGACCAGGGGTACCACCACTAGAAATCAAGATAATAAGGACCCTTCTGATTCAGACGAGGAGCTGGAACATTGGCAACACCGATTACAGAACCCCTCCACATTACGATGCTTCAAAAATACCAGAAATATCAGGTGCATGTCAGTTGAGGTAAGAGATTTTCCGTGGTTTGATGGTTCGGGATATGTGGAGGACTTCCTGCAAGCCTTTCAAGCCATGGTTCCGAGGGAATGCAGGTTGGGAGCCCTTAAAATGACATTACAGGGCGCCAACATAGTGGTGGGGACTACACGAGCAAACTTTCCAGGTATGGGAAGAATGTCAAACTATGTTGGTCTTACGATTTGCAACGCCAGCTTATCAGGATGACATAAGTATGACATACAGATCCTTGACCCTTCAACCCTGAGGGAACAAGGTTGTGTTGGGGCAGGACGCACCAATGCTTAAGATGATCAAGTCAGTAGAAGTGCCAAAAACACTGGGGTTTTAAAACTAACTGTTAGCATTATAATTTCTGGTAAAAAGAAAAACTTACAGTTGGAAGTAAGGGTCACCCGAAAATTAATAGTGCAAATTGGGGAAAGCCCTAAGCCCTATGTAGAGTTTACCCAGTTTTTGGACAACGAAAGATGCTATAAAATGACTAGGACGGCCCAGATCACAATTCTATCTCAGTTTCATATCTTATATCTTGTAAACTATCAAAGCATTTGGATCTACACTGCGTCAATCATGTCTATCCAAAACCCCCCTATAACTAGCCAACCAGAAGCTGAATTCATCTTCTAGGCAAGAGCAACAACTACCAGCCCCTCGGAATCTTCGGTACCCATGGAGGAAGCAAGTGATGATGTCATGGAGATTGAATCTAAGGAAGAAGATGTACCCATAACCCCAATTACCAAAAAAGGCAAAGAACCAGCCCAAAGCTCAGAAAATCCTCCGAAGATTGAAAAATGGGCCGCAGGAAAGCTGAAGACATCGCCAAGAACACCCAAGTCGTCTCATGCCCCGCCTGGGCCGGAAGAGGTCCTCCTAGCTAATCCAATCAACTGGTTACCCCCATTTATTCAGCCATGAAGGACATCGACCCGAACACCACAAAATTTAGATGGTCTGATCTCTTACTTACAAACACCGCTAACCCTATGGGGGTCTCGATCATTGGTGATCCTTGAGGAACGCTCCATGAGGTTAAATTTGATGATCATGACTTGAAATATTACTCAGGGTTCCCTGATATGGCTCCTGCATTGTATTTTGAGACAGTCCATGCACCTGATGGAGCCACAGTCATCCCTTAGCAATGGGTATCCAGATTGGCCAAATATGGGATCTTGAACCTACTACGAATGCCCCACTTTGGCCATTACAACATCACAAATTGCTTAGCCCAACAGTTGCTCACCCTGATTCATGACGATTGTTTATGGATTCATGAAAGAGTCCCCATTGATTTTGCATTAATCCACAGAATAAATGGTCTCCCCATGCAAGGACCACACCCCATGGAGAAAGTAGGTAAGAAATAATAGGGGGAAATCGCGACCAAAGTACGACAGGCATACCATGTAAAGAAAAATAAGAGGGGTTTTATCATTGATTCCATCAGTGATCCAGCTACGTGAATGGGTACCCAGATATTAGCTTGTAAATTAATGCGAAAATTCCAGGTTGCAACAGTCCCTACGTATGTCATACGGGTGGCAGGTTGGTGTGCCAAAGGGGGCTCCTTCAATTGGGCACAACACTTGCAGGACGAACTTATGTCCAATTTCCGTGAATCACAAGAACAAAAAAAAGCCTTTTGTTAATCCTAGTTGTTGTTTATTATCGCCCTCGTTGCATGGGAAGCACCTAAGCAATCAGTCACCCCCCCTGCTCAATCTGGGCATGTGTGAAGGAGCCCAGTATGCTCACTTATGGGATTCCAAATATGCACAATGATTGGAGGATAACCAAGTATTCTGGGTTCTTTTCTAGGGTAATGTAGCAGCAGCCATCAATTTGCGCCCATGGCTATCTCCTATAATATACGACAGATACAAGGGTATCGCCAAATTGAGGTCACAATGCACCATATTCAAATTTGTAGCCTTAAGACTAAAACCTAGACAACTCTTCCTTATATGGTAACAGAGTGGGAGATTGATGAGGTGATTGCACGATGGCCACCTGCCTAGAAGATCGACTTCAGAACCCTTGCGAAGAGTACTGCAGATACAACCACTGCTGTTACAGGCCCAAGCGGACAGACAGGAATGGATGCTAGCACAACAGTCCCACTGACCATTCCTTCCACGCAGCCTCCCAACAAGGATAATACAGCTCCCAACCAAGCCGCGCTGCAGGATATCAATGTCAAGGGTACCAAGCAGAGAGGAGAGCCGGTACAAGGAACTCAAAAAAATCAATGGCCCCAGTGACCAGAGAGAGATGAAACAGTCACCATGACTGATGGGGATCTTGAGTAGATTATGGATGTCATTACATTGGCCACAAAAGAGAAATGGGTAGCTTTCACAGAGCAACAAAAAAATTCAGTCGACACCATTCAAGTAGAGCTACGCACTCTACAACTAAAAACTGATACTTTGCAGACAAGCATCACCCAACAAAGAAATCATTTGCCTCTGAGAGAACCTGCACTATTTACAGAGGAAAGGCATCTCTGTGCGATTCCTAATGCTTCTCTTCCCATGGATCCGTCAGACCCGGCAATGCATCTCCCAGCAGGATCAGGCATACAGCTAAATCTTGCCTATTTGTCGCACGAATCAGTAAGGGATATCCACACGGCAGTTTTCCATGAAATTTACCATTGAGACTAGCTAGTACATCAACAACTATGTACATCCGAGCAGACGATAGCCCAGAAAAATGCCAACGTGCTTCTCGCGGTCTCCCAACAAGCCGAACTGGAAACAATGATACACCAGGGGTATACGAACATAGTAGCAGACATATCACCTGATGCCACCCTGTGAGCTAAAATTGAAGCACTGGTGACCATATTAAAGGCATCCTGAACAAAGCTGCAGGCCTTCAAGACACAGATGGAGTAGCAAATCCGCGATCTTTAGGCCAAGTTGCAACCTGAGACGCCTCGAGAGGTAAGGGCTCAACGGGCTGCATTATTCACAACTGCCACGAACACCATTACGGGATAGATTTCTCAAGGTAAGCAGTTACTGGAGACAACCTTGCAGCTTTGGACGAAGGTTCAACATGATCCAAGCCTACGACAAGTTAATCAGAAGCTCTATCAGAAGGAAGAAGAATTTGAACAGATCAAGGCTACCATCACCACGTTGATCCTAGCACAGCGCATCACCCATCTAAAGACCAGCGAGGTCCTCCAAGATGAGATTGAGGAGCTTTGGCACAAGAAGGATGCCATCGGGAAGAGATTTAAGCCATGTTCTGCTGAGGCCCTTCAACTCTCTCAGGATGCAAATGCTGCAGTAAAACGACTCAATCAGACACTAGAGAGTGTCACCGCTGCAACAAAAGGTCCAATATCGCAAAAGTTAGTATATATTGTGTAGAATGCTATGACGCAGAGCCTAGAAGTCTTGGCCCCACTGGTTGCAACTGTTGTGGCATTGCGTGCCCAAGTGGAGGTTCCACCATCACAGTGACTCGGGACGAGTCACAAGATTGTGTTGGGGGATTTTTGGAGTAGGGTCTCCCACATTGATGAAAGTTGGTCCAATTTTGTATTATTTTGATTATATTTAGTTTAGCGGAAGGGTGATAGGGTGGATAAAAGCCCCAATACGTTGTAAGCGAGTAAATAGGTAAAACTAGGAGTCCACAAACCATGGTTTGCAGACCATGGTAAGTCTAGGCTAAATTGGTATAAACAATAAGTCTTTTTGAGTCGATAGGTAGAATATGAATAGAGGTGAATGCTAAGTGTGGATCGTTATTTCTGGGTTTCGAGTATTATGGTCAGACTCCTGCTGGCTGTGTGCGCAGAAATCCTTTGTCCTGCTATGTGCGGACCCTGTTAGCTGTGTGCACAAGTGGAATTTGGGGTTATGTAAGAATCTAATGATAATATATGAGAAGTATTGCTAGTATTTGGTTCTGGATCTATCTGTTATATGAATCTCTGCTCTATGTTAAATCTATGATAAGGTACAAATGATCTGTGTTATATGCTGTATTTATCTATAATATATGCTATCTGGTCTGTTGCGCATACTGTAATTTATATCTTTAGTGGTTGAACGCACGTGGATGCGGACCTAAGATCTAGATCTGTAATACTGTGTACACCAGTAGATCTGTGAGTTGTGTGTGGCTTCTCTTACCTGCTCTCTTTTTGGGTGTAGAAACCTAGTTCCAGCACCCTCCCATACTGCTTCGAGTGAGACTTTGACCTGCGCAAGCAGGTCACTGCCGAAAGGGCCAGTAGTATAGGGGTTTTTGGCAAACCTTAACGTGTGAACCTGGGTCAAGACCTCTAAGGCCAACAACGAGCATTAAATAAAATAACAATAAAGAATCATTATCCTCTTCCTCGCATTAAAGATTTATTAGATCAGTTGAAAGATGCAGTTTACTTCACTAAGTTAGACTTGCAAAGCGGCTACCATCAAATTAGGGTTTCAGAACAAGATGTATGGAACACTTCTTTCAAAACAAAGCAAGGACTCTATGAATGGATTGTTATGCCTTTCGGATTGACCAATGCTCTAGCTACATTCATGCATGTCGTGAATGATGTTTTTAGGCCATTTATAGATGATTTTGTAATAGTCTACTTAGATGATATTATTGTTTTTAGTAAGACATGGGATGAACATATAAAGCATGTAAAGCAGGTTTTAGATGTGTTAAAAAGAGAAAATATCTATGTAAAACTGTCAAAATGTGAATTTGGCAGAACATGTTTAAATTACTTGGGTTATATTGTAGGCGGTGGTGAATTGAAGATAGATCCCTCTAAGGTCGAAGTCATTGTAAATTGGCCTAAGCTCAATACTACTACAAAAGTTAGAAGTTTCTTAGGGGCAACACAATATTGGAGAAATTTTATTGCTAAATTTTCTTTGATTGCAGCTCCTCTACATGCTTTGAAGAGTGTGAAACAGGTGTTTCAGTGGGGAGGAAAACATCAGAAATCCTTCGACACATTGAAAGAAACGATCAGTACAGCGCCAGTACTAGCACTGCCAGATCTTCAACAGCCATTTGAGATCGAGATAGATGCAAGTGAATATGCCATGGGGGCAGTGCTGATGTAGAACAGAAAGCCTATATGCCTTCATTCTGAGACATTCACATCAGCAGTAGTTAACTATCTTGTTAGGCCTTTGTAGTCTGCAAGATTGGCAAAAACAAATGTTGTAGAGCCTACATCAAAACCACTTTGGAATCTAAGGATCTAGCCATCCTAGATTCAGAGAGGGATCTCTCTATATAAGTGCTTTCGAAAGATATATCTTTAAGGTTTGTGATATGATATGAGGCTAGTTATAAAGTACAAAGGTTTTGTTTGTTTTGGCAGGGTAGAATAAATTAAAAATGAAGGAAGTCCTTGAAGGGTGAGGGTGTGAGCATATTGAAAGAATGGTTCAACTGATAGGATAGGTATGAAATAGTATCAATCCATTAGGCTATGGAGTCATAAAGGATTTAATTGGACAACAAGTTCCAAGAATGGTCTATGGGGCAAGTCATCTATGTCAAAGGATATTCTTAGATTGAATTACAGTATGAGATGTCAAGGAGTGTAATGGAAGAAGCAAACATATAATAAAGAACAAGGAGCAGCTTAAGATCAGGTGAGAAATTTGAATCTAGCCTGCTTGCAACATACTCTCAAGAGAAAACAAAGAATATCCTAGGATCAAGTGAAGACTTTTAACTTAACCTACTTTCAGGATATTCTCAAAGGAAACATTTAACATAAAACCCACAATAGCTTAAGATCAAATAAGGACTTTTAACCTAGTCTTCTTTCAGCATATTCTTTAAGGAAAAAATTTAAGATGAACATATAAATTAGCCTAAGATCAGGTAAGAACTTTTAATCTAGCCTGCTTTTGTCACACTCTTAGGGAAAATTTCAAAGACAATTTCTCAAATTATACTCAGGAAACATGGGCTCACCAACACTTCACTGGTTATATTCTATTGAATTATCCTAAAAAACACAGTTAGAAGAAAACATAAAGATAAATATTTATCAGTGAGATTTATGGTACTTTTCAGTAAATCCTAATCTATATTTGTTGTTCTTTATCAGAGAATAGTGGACAATATGAAAACACAAGTAAAATGACAATTACAGTAAGAAACACATCACCATTGACATAGACCAGGATCCCATAAATCAGCTTGTATATTTGATGTTCAAACCAATTACAATCTTCAAGTCTGGTGGGTCTTTACAGCTGCAAACTTCTCTTCTCAGCCTATCTTTCTTCAATTACTAACAAAGCTTCAGCAGCCTCAACAACTATTTACATTGAGTAAGTATTCAAAACACCACACTTAATACTATCTTCTAGAGAAGTATTTATAGAAGAAAGAGGGGAGGTAGTGAAAGAAAGGGTTATCTGTTCAATTAATATAGAGTAAGTGCTTCTCGACCTTTGAAGGGCCAAATGGAGAAGTTGTCTGATGTTTTAACTCTGCTAATTGATTATTACATTAAATTTCATCAACTTCAGTCACTTTTGCTGACTTTGGAGGCTTTTGGTGGGCTGGTAATTAATCCAAGGCTACCTTTTGGAAAATATCTCTCACTATGTATTAACTGTGTATTCTTTTGAGGCAATTTAGCTGGCAGGTGGCATTTTGAGTAGTAATTGCCTTATTGATGGGGCTTTTGGAGGCTTCCTTTGCTGATTTTTCATGATCTGTCGCTTTAAATACTGATTTGTGCTGATTCGGTGCTTTGAATTTCAATTAGGCTTTTGATTTTATTTCAGGCCTTCATAATCATCTTCGAAATCTTCAAACTTTATCTGCTGATTGTTTTAACTTTTAAAACCATGGATTAAACTTAAACCTATATGATTAAACCTTTAATATGTATGATCAAGCCTTTAATCTTCAACCTCTCACTTTAATCCCTTTGTCTTTGGTTCTCGGTCTTTCTGTATTTAATTCACTATATCAACCTTTAATTCTCGTGCTTTATCCAACATTTTCTTGTTTTAAGCCTTGGAACCTTTATCTTTATGCTTAAACCATCCTCGGCCTTTTGCTAACTGTATTTACCTTTTAAATCATCCTTTTCCTTTGTTTCTCGGCCTTCATTGTCGGGTTATTCTCCTTAATCTTCAACCTTTATGAATTCACCCTTAAATCATTGGTTAAGTCTTTATCTCCACAAACCATTGGTTAATCCTTTTAGTCGTTGGTATTTGGCCTTAAATTTTGATTTTAAGCTCAAACCTTCATCTCCAATACTCCTTAATTCTTAACCACTGAATTTACTGGTGTAAAGGTGGCTTTGGCCTGTGGAGGGTTTAATGTTATAACCAGTGTTCATACAACATTGATTAATACTCAGATTTTATACCCTCCACGGCTCCTTTTCTGCGTTGATTAGTCTTCAAAGGATGGTGATCTTCGACCCTGTCCCTTCATAGATAGTGGGAAGGGTTTTTGTGTCATAAAACCACCACGGAACCTACAAAACATGATAAAAATATTTATAAAAAAAATCCTGCGAGGTCAGAAATACTGCTTCGAACGCTAGGGGGTAGGAGGGGTGATATATAGAGGAAATACATGCAGGAAGAAGTTAAATGGAGATAAAAAACGAAAACCAGGCTTAAAAATGATTTTGGCACGAACATGAGCAAAAGTGGTTTTTGGAAAACCATCGGCGGTTTTCATGCAGCAAATGGGAGGTAAGTGGTTTAGCTTGGAGGGAACACAATCCAATTATATCGCGCCATGCATCCTCCACCATACCACCGGTCTCACGCAACTTTGGGAGGTTAAACTTCAGATGGCAAAGTCACGCAATATACAATATCGATCATCAGATGAGGAGGGGCGAATCCAACAGTCGGGAGAGAAACGCGAAGGGAAAGATGCGCAGCGAGAGTTTTAGTGGGGCCCAAGTGTCAGCGAGTGATTGGATGAGGGGGTTTGCGTTGTGCATGGTAGGCCCCGGTGGAGTTGGGTTGTTGGGTTTGATCGGGGCTGTTGGATCATATAGATCAATGGCCATGATTGATGCAGAGGGGTGATGAGTATATATGGGCTGGGCGATCAATGGATAGGAGGGGTTTAAGGGGAAGTGCTGGGCAGTGGTCCCGTGAAAGAAAAAGGGACCAGGAGCGAAAGGAAAGGGCTGAGGCTAAAGAGAAGGGGGGCTTATCGCGTCGGTAGGGGAAGGGGGAGTGATGCAACGGAATAAGAAATAACGCTGATGCGATGGGGGCTTAAGAAATAGGCGCAGGGGCATGGTCCCATGGAGGGATATGTGACCAGGGGTGAGGAGAGAGGAGCTAATCACATCGGTGAGGGGAACAGGGGTGAGGGTAAGAAGAACTAAGGCAATGCCGATGTGATATAAAATTGTGATGTGATAAGTGCAAGCATTAGGTCACGGGGCTCAGGCATATGAAGGAGAAAGAGTTGGGGCTAAGTCGAAAGGGGCTAAAGCCTGTTTGTTAAAAAAAGTTTAGTAAGAGGGTTTTATGTGCTTTTTATAGGTTTTTGGTGTTTTTTTTTTTTTTTTTTGGTTCTGGTAATTAAAAGGAAGGGTTTTTAAACCATAGAAAGGGTTTTTCTCGGTCTAAAATGGGATTTTTAATGAAATAAAGGGTAATTTTGAAGGTTTTTTAGGATGATGAGGGTAAAATGTGAAGGAGGAAAGGGGACTTTTCAGAGGAAAGTAGAGGATGAATAAGGGAAAAACTGAGGGGGGATGAACTGATGAAAAATGGGGCTTTTAGGGAACAGTTTTCTTTGGGAAGAATAGTTTTCTTGGTGGATTTTTGAAGGGAGCAACAGTAAGGAACATTAGGCTAAGGAACAACACTTAAGGAACAATATTGTTTTAAGGAACAATACTGTTAAGGAACAAAACACTTCAAGAATGAGTAATTTTATATGAAAATAATCTCTTAAAGGCTCAAGACCTATTTTAGCCATCATTTGTTGTGACAAAATTTATTGATGGCTAACAGTGGCTCCACTTAGGGATGGCAGCTCCTTGGAGGTGTCAAGAACTTTAGAAATTGATCTCTGGGATGCAGAACTGTGCCTTATCCATTGACAACCTGCTTCTTCTTTGATCATGCAGCTTTAAAAGATGATCAGTACTTACATTAAACATAATTTTTTCCCAAACAACTTCCTATACAACCTACTTCCTAACATTTTTTCTTCATAAGGTGCATTTAGACTTGCAGACCTTTGAAATCAACATTTTATTCTTTTGAAAATAGGAAAAACTAATCTAACTCTACCCTTATTTATTCCATGAGTTCAGATTAGACAGTTGAACTCATAAATTCTCTTCCTGAGCTACTATCTCCCAGGAATAGACTGTCTGGCAGATTTTATTCTCTATATTCTAAAACAAAAATTTAAAAGACATCCAAACCAGGATTGAGCTGTCTGATTTGTTGTAGTGTCTATGGCATGAAAACAAGCTCCACATAGACTGGAATTTTGCAGAAAATTTAAACAGAATTGTGAGGGCTTAAGATCTAAAAAACAAAAAAATGTCCTTCATTCTTTCTTTCAGCTCTGGTTTTGGTCTTTTTAGAGTTGTCTTCTTATTTTCCTAGTTCAAGTTTTCAGCATATTAGAACCAATTCTTTTTCTTCCTTTTGGCTCAGATTTTGATCTGGTTAGAACCACTCTTTCTATCCTAATCTAATCTACTAATAAGACAAGATTAAATAGTTTGGAAAATCTTCTTCACTAACCTATCAGCAGTAAATTGAAATCTATCTAGTCATGATTAGGCTGTATGACTAAATAGCAGTGTTCTTTTTGGTAGTGGCATTTAAGCTTTCACACTTTCATAATTTCTCTTTTTTGGGTATGGGGTTGTACCTGTCTTCTTTCAATCTGCCCTCTTTTTCTATTTTCTATTGTTTTTGGTATTTTTTTCTTTTTTAAATTAAAAAAAAATGTTATATACAATGAACCAAAAATCCTGGAAACTGATATATCACTTAGTAGAAATAATGTTTGAGCATCCTGCCATTGACAGGACCTCCAAAATATTCAGATCCATCGAACTCCTATTGAAAAAATGAATTTTTTCCAATAGCAAAGTGAATGAGATAAGGGCCTTGCCACAGATTATCAAATTTTCCATGTTTTCCCTTATCTTCTCTCCTTGAATCCCATTTTAATACTTTGTCACCAATTGTGAAGTCACTTGCCTTGGTTCTTTTGTCAAACAGCTTCTTGACATTTTCTTGCAGTTGTTGTTCTCTGAAGTATTCTTCTTCTCTGGTTTGTTGCAGATGTATAGTCTGGTTTATTCTTCTTGTTATATCATCATCTTCAAACTGTACTTCTTGGATCAGCTTCATAACTGGTACTCCTAGACTGGTTGGAAATACTGCATTAGTCCCATAAAATAGCTAGTAGGGAGACATTCCAATTGATTTTTTAATGGTTGGTCTGTCTGCCCATAGTGCATATACTAGGTTTTTGTGCCATGTCTTCTTATTATCTTCCATCAAATTCTTAATTATATTAACCAAACTTTTATTTGAGGATTATGCCAACCTATTACCTTGAGGGTAATAAACTGTAGAATGACCCAATATAATCTGATATTTATGACAGAATTCCACCATCTTTATGGATCCAAATGCAACAGCATTATCAGTAATGATCTTCCTGGGACATCCAAATCTAGACAGTATATGGTTTTCAATGAATGAAATGATAACTAAGTCCATGCCATTCCTAGAAGGGATGGCTTCTATCCATTTGGTGAAATAGTCTGTGGCTGTGAGGATCCATTTATGTTGGGAAGATGAGGTAGGATGGATTTCCCCAATGAAATCTAGACCCCACTGCTAAAAAGGAGTTTCAACAGTGATTGGTTGCAGAGGTAAGGGGAGCAGCTTTCTTTTTCCTTCAAAGATTTGGCATTTATGACAAGCAATAATCATTTTGTGGACATCTTGAAAGAGGGTGGGCCAATAGTAACCAGCTCTAAGGATTTTTTTAGCAGTTGCTTTCCTGTAGAGGTGGCCTCCACATTCTCCTTCATGAAATTCGTGCTTGATATTATCTGCATCCTTATCAGGCAAACATTTAAGCAATAATCCACTAGCATTTTTCCAATATAAACATTTATCCAAACTGCAGTAATTTACAACTTTCAATTTTAAAAATATTTCCTTTGTTTTAGATAAACTAGGGGACATTTAGGTTGAGAAATACATTCAAAATATCAACATACCATGATGAATTCAGAAAATGATCTTCAATAATTGGAGTTGACAACTCCTCCTATTCATCTAATGCATTCAGCATGTTTATATCAAGAGCTTATAAGTTGGATTCAACCATAATTTTTGCTAGTCCTTGACCTTGTATGAGCTTAGTGGGCTTGATTTCTAAGTCATACTCTAGAATTAAATCAATCCACTTTCCTCTTTTCCCATCTAGTTCTTGGGTCAGTATGTCTTTTACAACTGAATGAGGAACCAATGCTATAATGTGAGAATGTAAAATGTAAACTCTGAATTCTTTTAAGGCTTTGACTAAGGAAAAGGCTTGTTTTTCCATGATATTGTAATTCAGAGGTGCATCTCTTAATGCCTTACTGAAAAATGCAACGGGCTACTCTTGTCCATTCAAGTTATTCTGTAATAGGACAACAACTACTGTGTGTTCTGACGCAAATGAAAAAATGAAGAAATCCTTTGAAAAATTAGGACTGATGAGAACTGGGGTTTTGGTGAGTGCTAGTTTTACCAATTCAAATTATTTCTTTGCTTCTAAGATCCATTTAACTCCTTCTTCTTTCTTAATCATATTTGTTAAGTTTCTAAGGAGTTCAACTAAATTGGGTACGAACCTTTTCAATTAATCTTCCCAATGAAAGATTGAAGTTCCTTAGTATTTCTAGGATGGGTGATTTGCAATATACCATAGATCCTCTTTGGGTATATCCTTATTCCTTCTTCTGATATGATATGTCCAAGAAGCTTGCCTTCTTAGAGACCAAAAAATGTTTTCTTTGGATTTAAGGACAACCCATACTTCCTGCATTTCTCAAAAAAAATTCTCAAGTGTATTAGGTGTTCTTCATCTGTTTAGAATAGACAGTCATATCATCAAGGTAAATCACAATTAAGTGACCTATTTCTTTTGAGAATTATATATCCATGGCTCTTTGAAATGTGGCACCAGCATTCATTAAACCAAAGGGCATTTTCACCTACATGAAAGTACCCCAAGGAGTAGTAAATATTGTCTTAAGTTGGTCATCCGGATGTACCAATACCTGATTGTATCCTGAGAAGCCATCTAGCAAAGAAATTCTTTTAGAACCAACTACCCTTTGTAGGATGTGATCCATTTTGGGTTAGGGATAATTTTCCTTTAATGAGGCCTTGTTTGAGTTTCTGAAATCAATACAAAGCCTTATTTCTCCTGTTTTCTTCCTAGTTGATACAAGATTAGATACCCAGTCTGAATATCTCACTGGGACTATGATTCCAACATCATACATTTTCTTAATTTCTTTCTCCACCAGAGGCAACTGAGCAGGGTTAATTCTACGCAGTTTCTGTTTAAAAGGCTTCTAGTTCTTTTTGAAGGGTATCTTATGATGGATTATCTCTATATCATATGATTCTAAATATTTGTATCTCCATGCAAAAACATCAGAAAACTCTTTAAATAGCTCAATGTATTTTAGTTTAATATGAGCAGACATTGTTTTAGATGGTTTGATCATTTTGGGTTCTTCTTCACTGCCTATGTTGCATTCTTCCACTTCAGCCTCAATAGGTTCTAGTTTTGGCTTTTTGGAAACATCATTGAAGTTAAAAAATTCTTCTAATGGGACCAGCGCTTTTGGCAAGCTTTGATTTTTATATTGCAACACTACTAAATCTCCTGTACCATTTTCTTTTGTGTTTTTTGAACTATCAGTTAATAGATTTATTTCAGCAATCTCAGGAGACTTTTCTTCTTCAAAAATTGGTTTTTCTTCAGTAGGACAGTCTTGTTCATACTCCGAATCCAATTCTAGTAGTTCAAATTCATTTTTGGACAACAGGAAGTCTTCTATTTGTTTATCTCCATAAAAAACTTGCCAGTGTTTTTCATTTTCTGGGACAACTGGTCTATATTTGACTTGTGTGGTGCATTTCTTACTGTCATAAGGTGTTAGACAAGTACGGGCAGAAAAATCTAATCCATTGGCCCAAATGTTTTGGTTCCTTGGGACAAAGGTAAGTTGGAATTCAACAAAAAATTTTAACAAGTCCATGACATTATCTCTATAGGCTCTAAGTCTGGGATGTTTAGCAATGTATTTCCCATTTACTTTCCTAATTATCAATTCTGAATCTCCATGAACTATTATTCTCTGGGCCCCTAATTTTTTCAGCAAATGCAAGCCTAAGAAGAGAGCTTCATACTCTACTATGTTATTTCTACATTTGAAATTCAATATATAGGAATGACCCTCAGCATGATCATTTTCAGTGTTATGTACCCATATGGCTACTCCTACACCATTTTTAGAGCAAGACCCATCAAAGCTTATACTCCAAAGAGGACCATTTTTAGATTTGTCGTTAATTTCATTGTTTTCCTCTCTGTTTTGTTCCTGAAGGTCTGCACTATGTTTATCCTGGTTTTGTTCCTAAAGTTCTTCAATGTTTTGAGGGCTTATTCCTTGATTCTTAGGGTTGGTACCATGTTTAGGATGGTTTTGATACTCAAGACCTGTAACTTGTTTTCTCTGACTCTCTGAATTAGCAAACTATTTTTTAGTTTTCCCCTCGTTTTCCTCTTCATCTATGATTTCCAATATCTTGGTAGATGTTTCACTAATTAACTCTTGATCATTAGAAATCTCATCATTATAAAGAATGAATGAGTCAAGTTCAGTATGTATAGAATAGAGAGGGGAGTTTTCTAGTCTTTCTTGACTACTCAGTATGTATTTCATGTGTGTTTCCCTATAAAGTCTTCTAGGTTGATTGAAGACAGGGATGGTGGCATAAGTCATATCCATCTGCATAGTACCTTGTAACTTAACACCCCATGATCTTGAAAAAAGCATGCCATATTTGGGGGGCACATCAGCCACTACCACATCCATAACTATGCATTTGGCTAGGATTTGGGTCAAGTTTACACAAAGATATTTGATTAGGCCTAAGCATTTTACTTTACTGGAGTCAAAGGAATACAAATATTTATATGGTCTAGTTACCTCAAGGCCTAATCTCTCCATGATTACTTTGGGAATGAGGTTATGAGAAGCCCCTAAATCATGCATAGCATTGTGTAAGATCTTATCATGGATATTCAAACTGACATAGAGTGGATGGGTAGTTCCTTCTTGAAATTTTCCTTCAATTTTGGGACCAAACAGAAGTTCTGGAGTATCATCATTTAAATTAACAGTATCATGAACATCTTCTATGTTCAAAGCTTTCAAAACTTGACCTCTATATACATTTTGAATGACTAAATCAGTAAGTGGGATAGAGATTTTGATTTTGGAAATTTCATTCTCTATGCTAAAGGGAATCTAAGTTTTTAAAATGTTTGATTCAGCCTTGTTAGTCACACCTTCATCGACAAAATCAGCTTGCTGATTTCTACTTTTTACAGCAGTCAAAATGGTTTTTTCAGGAGCAATAGCTGAAATGTTAGTGCTGCTAAGGTCACAACCCTATTTTTCATTGATTTGGGTGTCTTTTCCCTTGACAAGATCAGAACTTTCAGCCAATGTCTTATGCTTTTCTGTTGTCTTTTTAGAAGTGTTTACAAGGTTGTTTTTGGCAGAATTATTAGAGGGTTTCTTTTTGGGGGTTTTTGGGTTCTTCTTACTTCTTAGGTCATATTGTTTGGGCTCTCTTATGATGGAATTTTCGAAATATTGTTCATAGTATTTAGTTTCTAGTCTTCTATCATCATAGGGTGTTTATAGACCTTATTTACTTTCCTAGGGTAATTCATAATCCTCATTGGTTAGTCCTAACATGTTTATGTCATCTTCCACTGTTGTTTCATTTGTTTCTTCATCCTCATAGACATAATTCTCTTGAAAAGGAGGTCTGATCTGTTGATCATCATCTCTTTGTCTCTTCTGAGGTTGATTTCTCCTAAATTTTTTATTATGATTCCTATTTTGAGGAGCTGTTTGGTTTTCTCTAGATTGAGCTTCTTCCAATATGCTCATCCTTTCCATCATAACCTCCAAGATCCTTTCCATCTTTGAAGTAAAGGTGGAAGGTGCAGCCTCCTCCCTAAATGATACTTTCTTTTCAGTCCTCATCCTTGCTCTTTTCTCAATTATATTAGCTTCCACACTAAGGGCTCCCTTTTGCATGTCTTCTAAAGTTAAGGGATCCCTTTCTCTTAGCTGATAGGCCATTTCTGGATCAAATCCTTTAGTGAATTTGGCCAAGGCTGAGCCTTTTGGAGGTTTTAAATCTGGAGGTAGTGCATTATAAACACTATTGAATCCAGTGCAATAATTTTGAACACTTTCCCTAGGATTTCTTTTGAGATTGTTGTAATCAGAAAGTATTTGGAGAGGGTTCTTCCTAATTTCCCATTTGATTATGAATGTTTGATGTAAACAAGGCAGATCATTAATGCTATTAGAAGTTAAACCCTTAAACCATTTCTTGGTTTCTCCTCCTAAACTTTGGGAAAAGATTCTCATCTTAATGGTCTCCTCTTCTATCTCCATGTAATCAAAAGCATCACTCAACTTGTCTACGTGTTGTTGAGCAGTAGTGGCTTCACTTCCAGTGAAATGGGGAATTCTAGACTGGTATTCTGGTGGCAGATTTACTAAAGGCAAAGGAAGGACCAGGGGAGCATACCATGTTGCCATGATAGGAGGTGGTGGGAAAAGTGGGGGGTTTACAGGAGGGGGATGTAGGATTGGAGGGGGAGGATGGAATGGAGTATCTTGAACAGTGGGTGTATGGATAATAGGAACATCATGAGACTGTTGAGCAGATCTGGGATGAGAGAAACCAAAGTTTTGAATGAAATGAAGCTCAGGTGGGGTAGTTTATCTACTATCAGTATGTTCACCACTGTGATGGGGTGAGTGTGAAGGCTCAAAGTCTATATGATATATATCACTAAGTGACTTAGCTCTGGATGGGTTCCTTATGAAAGGTAAGTCAACTTGTGTATCCTGCAGAGCTGAGAGATTCTCAGGGGCAGAATCAGCTTTATGAATTGGTCTGACAATAGTTGAAGTCTTGGCTTTAGGATATTTCCTAAGGATGCTTTCTGGGTTATCAACTATCTTAGAAGGATTTGGGTCAGGATAGGCTCTAGTATGGATTTTTCTAGGAGCCACTATGAGGTGTTTTGAGACCTAATGATGAAAAATTCCAGTCAAGTATAACAGTCGTTCAGAGGCTAACTAGTATTTTTCAAAGAACACTCAATCCTTATAGTCTTCTTAACTGGGTCTGAATGATATTTGAAGGATAAATGAAAATCCCAGAGGAGTCTTGGAGAAAACCAGTGGGGTCAGCAGGCCTACTAAATACCAATGGAGTCACCAGCTGATGGATTTTTACCTGTTTTCAAGGTTTGGTTGTTGTTCACCATCAAAAATCAATAATAACCACTATTAGTGACACTTGATTCATTTGAAAAATAGGGGTTCATTGAGTTGTGAAGTTATCTAGTACTCAATAAATGTCCCCAGTATGGTCGCCACTATGTTAGGCCTCTAGAGTTTGCAAGATTGGCAAGAAAAAACGTTGCAGAGCCTACATCAGAACCACTTTGGAATCTTAGGACTCTCTAGCCATCCTAGATTTAGAGAGGGGTCTCTCTATATAAGTTCTTTCAAAAGATATATCTTTAAGGTTTGTGATATGATATTAGGCTAGTTATGAAGTACAAAGGTTTTGTTTGTTTTGGCAGGGTAGAATATCATTAAAAATGAAGGAAGTCCTTGAAGGGTGAGGGTGTGAACATATTGAAAGAATGATTCAGCTGATAGGATAGATATGAAACAGTATCAATCCATTGGGCTATGGAGTCATAAAGGATTTAATTGGACAAAAATCTCCAAGAATGGTCTATGGGGAAAGTCATCTATGTAAAAGGATCTTCTTAGATTGAATTATGGTATGAGATGTCAAGGAGTGTAATGGAAGAAGCAAACATATAAGAAAGAACAAGGAGCAGCTAGATTAGGTGAGAACTTTGAATCTAGCCTACTTGCAACATACTCTCAAGAGAAAACAAAGAATAGCCTAGGATCAAGTGAAGAATTTTAACTTAACTTAATTTCAGCATATTCTTAAGGGAAACATTTAACATAAAACCTAGAATAGCTTAAGATCAAATAAGTACTTTTAACCCAGTCTGCTTTCAGCATATTCTTTAAGGAAAACATTTAAGATGAACATAGAAAGTAGCCTAAGATCAGGTAAGAACTTTTAATCTAGCCTGCTTTTGGCACACTCCTAGGGAAACTTTCAAAGACAATATCTCAAATTATACTCAGGAAACATGGGCTCACCAACACTTCACTGGTTATATTCTATTGAATTATCCTAAAAAACATAGTTAGAAGAAAACATAAAGATAAAGATTTATCAGTGACATTTAGGGTACTTTGCAGTAAATCCTAATCTATATTTGTTGTTATTTATCAAAGACTAGTGGACAATAGGAAAACACAAGTAAAATGAAAATTACAGTAAGAAACACATCACCATTGACATAGACCACGATCCCATAAATCAACTTGTATATTTTATGTTCAAACCAATTGAAATCTTCAAGTTTGGTGGGTCTTTATAGCTCCAAACTTCTCTTCTCATCCTATCTTTCTTCAATTACTAATAGAGCTTCAGAAGCCTCAACAACTATTTACATCGAGTAAGTATTCAAAACCCCACACTTAATACTATCTTCTAGAAAAGTATTTATAGAAGAAAGAGGGGGTGTAGTGAAAGAAAGGGTTATCTGTTCAATTAATACAGAGTAAGCGATTCTCAACCTTTGAAGGGCCAAATGGAGAAGTTTTCTGATGTTTTAAATCTGCTAATTGATTATTACATTAAATTTCATCAGCTTCAGTCACTTTTTTTTACTTTGGAGGCTTTTGGTGGGATGGTAATTAATCCTCGGCTACCTTTTGGAAAATATCTCTCACTGTGTATTAACTGTGTATCCTTTTGAGGCAATTTAGCTGGTAGGTGGCATTTTGAGTAGTAATTTCCTTATTGATAGGGCTTTTGGAGGCTTCATTTGCTAATTTTTCATGATCTATAGCTTTAAATACTAATTTTTGCTGATTTGGTGCTTTGAACTTCAATTAGACCTTTGATTTTTCTTTCAGGCCTTTATAATCATCTTCAGAATCTTAAAACTTTATCTACTGACTGTTTTAAATTTTAAAACCGTGGATTAACCTTAAACCTGTATGATTAAACCTTTAAAATATAGGACCAAGCCTTTAATCTTCAACCTCACGCTTTAATCCCTTTGGCTTTGGTTCTCGGTCTTTCTGTCTTTAATTCACTGTATCAACCTTTAATTCCCGTGCTTTATCCAACATTTGCTTGTTTAAGCCTTGGAACCTTTATCTTTATGCTTAAACCATCTTCAGCCTTTTTCTAACTGTATTTACCTTTTAAATCATCCTTTTCCTTTGTTTCTCAGCCTTCTTTGTTGGGTTATGCTCCTTAATCTTCAACCTTTATGCATTCACCCTTAAATCATTGGTTAACTCTTTATCTCCACAAACCATTGCTTAAGCCTTTTAGTCATCAGTCTTTGGCCTTAACTTTTGATTTTAAGCTCAAACCTTCATCTCCGATACTCTTTAATTATTAACCGCTACGTTTACTGGTGTAAAGGTGGCTTCGGCCTGCAGAGGGTTTAATGATATAACGAGTGTTTGTAAGACATTGATTAATACTCAAATTTTATACCCTCCGCAACTCCTTTTATGCATTTATTAGTCTTCAAAGGATGGTGATCTTTGACCCTGTCCCTACATAGACAGTGGGAAGGGTTTTTGTGTCATAAAACCACCACGGAACCTGCAAAACACAATAAACATGTTTATAAAAGATCCTGCGGTGTTGTAAATACTACTTTGGAGGCTTGGGGGGGCGGGGCGAGAGGGGTGATATATAGAGGAAATACATGTAGGAAGAGGTTAAATGGAGGAAAACAATGAAAACCAGGCTTAAAACTGATTCTGGCGCGAACATGAGCAAAAGTGGGTTTTGGAAAACCACCGGTGGTTTTCGCGCAGCAAATGGGCGGTAAGTGGTTTAGCCCAGAGGGAACACGATCTAGTTATATTGAGCCATGTGTCCTCCACCATACCACTGGTCTCGCGCGACTTTGGGAGGTTAAAATCCATATGGAAAGTCACGTGATATACGATATCAACCATCGGATGAGGAAGGGCGGATCCAACGGTCAGGAGAGAAAGACGAAGGGAAAGATGCGTGGTGGAAGTTTTGGTGGGGACCAAGTGTTAGTGAGTGATTGGATGAGGCGTTTGCGTTGTCAATGGTAGGCCCTGGTGGAGTTGGGCTATCGGGTTTGATAGGGACCATTGGATCATATAGATTAATGGCCACGATTGATGCAGAGGGGTGATGAGTGTATATGGGTTGGGCGATCAATGGATAGGAAGGGTTTAAGAGGAAGTGTTGGGCAATGGTCCTGTGAAGGAAAAAGGGACCAGGAGTGAAAGGAAAGAGTTAGGGCTAAAGAGAAGGGGGGATTATCGCATCGGTGGGGGAAGGGAGAGTGATGTAATGGAAAAATAAATAACGCTGATGCAATGGAGGCTTAAGAAATAGCTGCAGGGGCATTGTCCCGTGGAGGTATATGTGACCACAGGCTAGGAGAGAGGAGCTAATCGCATCGGCGGGGGGAATAGGGGTGAGGGGATGAAGAACTAAGGTAATGCTAATGCGATAAGTGCTAGCATCAGGTCACGAGGCCCAGGCATATGATAGAGAAAGAGTTGGGGCTAAGCCGAAAGGGGCTAAAGCATGTTTGTTAAAAAAAAGTGGAGTAAGAGGGTTTTATGTGTTTTTTATGGGTTTTTGGTGGTTTTTGTTTTTTGTTCCGATAATTAAAAGGAAGGTTTTTTAAACCATAGAAAGGGGTTTTCTCGGTCTAAAATGGGATTTTTAATGAAATGAAGGGTAATTTTGAAGGTTTTTTAGGATGATGAGGGTAAAATGCAAAGGAGGAAAGGGGATTTTTCAAAGGAAAATAGAGGATGAATAAGGGAAAAAATGAGGGGGAATGAACTAATGAAAAATGGGGCTTTTAGGGAACTGTTTTCTTTGGGAACAACAATTTTCTTGGTGGATTTTTGAAGGGAACAATAGTAAGGAACATCAGGCTAAGGAACAGCACTTAAGGAACAACACTATTTTAAGGAACAATACTATTAAGGAACAACATGCTTCAAGAATGAGTAATTTTCTATGAAAATAATCTCTTGAAGGCTAAAGACCTGTTTTAGCCATCATTTTTTGTGACAAAATTTACTGATGGCTAACATATCCTACATACGATAAGGAATTATATGCATTAGTATAGAGTGTTAAAAAGTGGAAACATTACATAATGGGGAAAGAAACAATCATACATACAGATCATCAACCACTACAATATTTACACTCACAAACTAAATTGCAACAATCAAGACATTATCGTTGGATGGGTTTCTTACAACAATTTCAT
This sequence comes from Pinus albicaulis, assembly GCA_034641835.2. Lineage (NCBI taxonomy): Eukaryota > Viridiplantae > Streptophyta > Pinopsida > Pinales > Pinaceae > Pinus > Pinus albicaulis. The sequence goes on from CM076577.1 coordinate 1,208,416,436, forward strand.
CTTGTAATCAGATATAATAAAGTTATACATAATAAGGTTGCAGACATGTTATCAAGACCAACCATAAATGCATCCACAATTCTTAAGCATAATTTAGTAATGCACAAAAGCTATATTGAACAATATGCTCAAGACATAGATTTAAGGATGTATATGAAAATTTAAGTCATAGCAAGCAGGTAGAAGAATTGGATTATTTCATAAAGGAAAAACTCTTATATCATTTGGGAAATTTATGTAGTCTGCAAAATGAAAGAGTTAATGTGATTCGAGAAGCGCATACTTATCTAATTTCAATTCACTTTGGTGTAAGTAAAACAGTTGCAAAATTACAAAGATTCTGCTATTGGCCATTAATGAATGAAAATATTTCAAGATATATTAAAGGATGTACCATGTGTGCTATAAGAAATCCAAGTAATATAAAATTAGGCTTGTACAATCCCCTTCCAATTCCTTCTCATCCTTGGGAAATTTTATCCATGGATCTTATTGGGGGATTGCCAATGTCTAGAAAAGGTCATGATTATTTGTATGTAGTTGTGGATAGGTTCAATAAGATGTGTATTTTGACACCATGTACTAAAAAAGTCACAACTAAACAAACTACAAAGTTTTTCTTTCAAAATGTATGGGTTCCTTTTGCATTACCCACCTCTATTGTATCTGATCGAGATTCTTTATTTGTCGAGAAATTTTGGTCAAGTTTATGGAAAATCATGGACACAAAGTTAAATAAGAGCACAAAAATTCATCCACAAACCGACGGCCAGACAGAAGTGGTAAACATGAAAGTGATACAGTTGCTTCAAGGTTATTGTAGCAAGCATCCTTAGTAAGCTTTGGGATGAGCATTTGTGTTGTTAGAGTCGGTATCTTCATCCCTCCGTCAGAGATCAAATTTCTCTTGTTGCATTTCATTTCAGGTGTCTCATTCAGTTCATTCAGCTGCATTCCATTAGGAGCATGGATCATCTGATGGAATGGTATTGTCCTTCATATCCCTCATGTCTTGTACCTACTGGTCTGTGTCTGTTCATCAAAATCATTTAAAGTCATTTACAGTCATGTTTGGCCTCCTGTTTGACAAAGAGTCATTTTAGGGTTTTTTTAGTCTCATTAGGTCTAGGGTTTCGTTAATTTAGTCTTCAGAATGTCTAAAATGTCAACAGGCACATGAGGAAGCTTCAAATAAGGTTTCACTGTAAAAATTTCATCGTCATAATGCTTGATAATGATTTTTCTTCAAAACTCTGTTTTGAAGTAAAATCGTCTATTTCATCTTTTGTAATAAATGCAATGTAATTTTCAAAGTTTTTTCAGTTGTAAAGTTCTTCAGGCGCATCCCTGGTCACCTTTGCCAAAATCCCATGCCTGCTATCCCTACAAAGATAGACAAGAAACTCATCATCAATCCAAAAAGCACAAAGGAAATGAAACAGAGTTTATGTGAAAAGTGCCAAAGTTTTTAGACTTTACAAAGTGGGTTTTTAAAATCAAAAAACAAAATTCTTTGATATATATAAGATATTTTCATATTCAACAATCCATTTTCATACCAAGAGACATCATTGAGCCAAGACAAATCGTGGAGGGTGAAACAATGTTTGAAGGGCGGACTGTGGGTGAGATTGACTGTCGCGGTGCATAGGGCCACTCACCACTGTGCATTTTCGAACTGGCGCGACACATACAACAATTGCAGCGCACTGGGCCACTGTCGCGGCGCACAGGGCAGACAGCTAGATTTTTTTCATTGCTTCACAAAAATTCAAATCGACTTGGTCCTTCTCGCTCCAAAGATAGTGATTCCATCACTGAGCTACATGCATCTAGAAGGCCTCGTAAAGGTGGAAAACATGTGAGAGAAGAGCCCACCTTATTGACTCAATTGCAGGCTTGCCCACTTGCCATGGCATGTTTTCGAGAGCAGTCATGCTATAAGTATTGTGAGATGATTTCTAGGATTCATCATCATCAGGAGTTAGCTCATTTGTTTGTATTGCATTTACATGATGGTCAGGTAACTCTTGCTGGTGTAAATTTCACTTTGACACCGGAAACCATTTCTCAAGCAACCGGAATACCGAATGTGGGTGAACAGTGGAACAAAAGACAATAGATGGACAGAGTGCATTATGAACCATACATTAGGCCTAGCTTTGTGAGACAGCTCAGCAAGGTATTCGCATTCCGGTTCCTAAAGGAATCCTATGCGCCTCTGATGAAACTCGTTATCAGATATTTCAGTTGTGAGGGTCGTTTTTCATGCCTCTATGCCTACCACATCAGGTTATTGATTCATTTCACCAGAGTGAGGATGATGAACATACCTTATTTTATGTGCCGGAATATCGAGAGGATGACCACTCTTGTGCAGAAGAAAACTCCCGAACAACAGTATAACAGTATTTATCACTATGCACTCATCAAGATCGTGGTTGTACATCAGCTTGGATTGCAGGGTATTTCATGGGAGGAGTTCATTTCCCATGACTTCTTCATAGCCCCTCAAGTTTTTCCGGAGGTTTTTCATGAGCCAGATGAACCTTCACATCAGCCTGAAGGTCACAAGACAAAGCATATCAGTGTGCCGACATATATCACTTATCAGAGAGGCACCAGAGTATTATTCGCAGCAGCCCGACGAGTACTATCTCCACCCGGGGTGGAAGGGGTCTCGTTGCCATCATCAGTAGCACATGTACAGGTACAGGATAGAGGTAAGAGGCCTATGTAGGATGAGGGTCCTTCAGGAGGCCAGGATACTAATTTCATATTCATTGATGAGGATTTGAGCTCTCCAAGCTCAAAGTTGAGAGAGACTATTCAGGAGCAGAAGGCGGAGATTGACACATTGACCGTCAAATTGTAGAGAGGCCAATGGATCATAAATTACCTGGAGCAGCGGTACAAATAGTTGGAAGATCATAAAACAATCATGGTGTTGCAAAACATCCGTGAGAACCGGCAAGCTGCCCAAAGAAGCCAAACCGAGATGACACCCATTGAGCGAGAGATTGAGGTTGATAGAGAGACTTGGCTTGAGAGGGTCAATATTCATCTTGAGAAGCTGTTGGAGAAGTCAAAAAAGGAAAATAACATGCTCAGGCACATGAAGAACCATTATTGGGCTTGAAATCATGTTTGCAAAGCGAGGATCAAGATCCTGAAAGCAAGGCTAAGGAGGGCACTAAAGCGTCGTAAAAGGCATGATAGACTCCAAATTTTGGCCGAAGCTTCTTTGGCCTAGCATAGTGCTTAATGGTGGACATTCAGCCCAAATTTCAAGAAATTTGGGAAAAATTTTGTCAATTTTGAATTTTTTGGCCTAAACACATATTTTCCTGCCCGATGCGTAGCGCCACTTAGCGCGCGCTTATAATCGGCAGCTCCTTTAGAGGAAAAATTTTTATTTCTAGATTTTTCATCAAAATTTATGTATGCCTACCCATTACCTAAGGATTTTGACAAGTTTTGGGTTGCCTAAAGGGTCAAAAACACCCTAAAAATGGCCTTTCTGCCACTTTTTGGACACACAGGAAGCAGTGTTGGGAGATTTGATTTTTTGAAGGGAAAATGGCAACCAAATATAGAAATTCCACTTGGGTTGGAAATTATATAGGCAGGGATTTCCAACGAGCTATCCTGCACTCAATTTGGACTTCGGGAAGGTCCTCAAAATCAGCCTCAAAGTTGTGCTGCGCATAGAGATTTCAGGCGCGGCGCATTGGGAAATTTGGCCTATTTTTCACTCAGCAGCTCAGATTTTCGCCTAGTTTTAGCTAGTTTGACTTTTTCATGTAACTCTTGATGTAAATTGATGTAATTTCATGAATTTCATGTAATTTTGGCACATTTTTACTCATTCTAGTAGATTCATTCACCAAAAAGTGAAATGTAAGTGAATGAATCAGTTTCCTATCATATAGAGGCAAGTTGTTTCATTGCCTATTTTCCAGTTCTTAGTTTAGATATGGTTGAAACAGCTCCTAGAATGGTGAGCTTGACCCCTAGAGGCATGGGGATGAGTTAGGCTTGTCTATATATTTTAATTCTTCAGTCATTTTTAAGGTTGGACACTTGGGATTGCTTGGCACTTCATTGTACATTTCATCTCTGCAATTTTGGCAAAGGAATAGACGAGGGTTTGCAGCACTCTTTGGTATCCATGTGGCTCTGTGTTTTGATGGTGTGTTTCTCTATGTGATTTTAAGTTCACTGATGTTTTATGTGTATCATTTCCCTTCTCTTTTCTTCTCAAATTAAACAAATGAGTGATAAAGGTGGAATTCATTAGATTGCTTTGCTCTGCCTTAAGTTTTGTTTGATTTTCCATGTTTTCATCTGTTTGAAGAGGATCCTTGAAAGCCTCTTGCCCTCTTCATCTCCTCACCATTCTTAACTATCCATTCATTCAATCCAAAGCATCAAAAAAACTGCCTTCTTTGCCCCATTCAGAACTCTACAAAAACTAGGCCTCATCCCCGGACCCAAAACTACCTTTCCTTTTGATAAAAAAAAAAACCCCAAAATCAAAATCAAGCTCCTTTACTTATATACCTAGCCTAAAATTAGCTTTTATTTCAAGTCATCTCAAGCCTTATTGATTATCTTTGTTGAGATTGACCCAGAGAGAACCCTCTCCTGATCTGGTAGGGCTAGCTACCAGACTGAGCGTGTTTTGATGTTACCCTAAACTCTGCCTTCTTTCAGCCTGAGGTAGATTTAGGCAATAACATGTGTTATGTACAACATGCTTACAACCGTACGAAACATTATTCTACTCAAAGATCTCCATTTAATACTTGTTTTGGTTTTGTACCAAAGTATCCATTGGATTTTGTATTTGGTAAAGACATATCAGTTGATGGACATAGCGATGTGGAAAAAGCAACCAATTTCATTGAACAGATCCGGGAAATTCACCAATCAGTACAGGAATAGCTAGAAATGAGCCAAGAAAAGTATAAAGCAAGGCACGACAAGCATCAAGTTGAGCATAGTTTTCAATTTGGTGATCAAGTCTAGTTGTACATCAGAAAAGAAAGACTTCAAGGGGAAGGTAAAAATTTGAAACCAATTAGATATGGTCCTTTCAAAATTATTGACAAAATTGGTGAGAATTATTTTCGCCTAGATCTACCAGCTTATATGAAAATCTATTATGTCGTAAATGTTGAAAACGTGTGATTGTATGAACCTTCAATGATTGAAAATCCATAAGAGAAAATTCAGGTACCTTCCATCGAAGATTTTTCACTGGAGTATCTCAATGAGTTTTAGGAGGACACAATTCTCGATAGGAGGATAAGGACTTCGCGATGAGGAGAAGTTGAGTATCTTCACGTTGGGCTTAAAGGTACAAATCTAAGTAAAGCACGATGGATAGAAATTGGAAAAGTGAAGGAAACATATCCTCACTTTCTCAACAGCTAAAACCAACTTTTGGTGGTCCAAAAGCTTCCAATAGGGAGGAGTGATCTAAAATGGATTCAGTTTTTCCTCCAAATCAAAGACTTCAAATGCAGATGAAAATAGGATCAAGTTGAATTCCTTGTTGACAGGATTCTAATGGTGTGAACGGCGTGTAAAACCAAGTTCGTACAAATAAGATATGGTCAGTCAAAGTTTATGACAAACTAGGGAAAAATGATAAAAAGTCAAAGAAAAGTCAATAGTCAAAGTAAATGGTCAACGGTCAAGTCAACAGTAAGATGATGTCAGCAGGATGCGTGTCATCTCAGGAATATTCCACATGTCCATGATGACGTCAGCAGGATAAGTGACGTGTCAAAGTTTGATTGGACGGAATGGGCCAATTCGGGACTGACACGTGGTAGCCCAGATTTTTCCCAATTTGGACTCATTTCCAAAATTTTGGGGATTAGGGAGGATTGAACCCCTGACCTCCTGGAATGCAATGACTTAGCTGGATTCTTCTCACCGGACAAGCCATCGTGACAGTTAGTATTAAATGCAAGGATTATTGGTTTAATGGAAATCATATTTGCGCCAGTAAAAGGGTCGGATGGTCTGGGTCAACCCCACAACCATCAGAATCCTTAATGGTTAAGCTAAGGATTAAGCGTTGCACATATATCAACACATATATTAATATATATAATTGTTATCATATTTATCATAAACCACCAGAACTTTAACCTTATCACATATTTTATGCTGCCACATATATATTAACATTTATATATGTTACTATATATATATCATAACCGACGGATGGATGGCGGAAGGGTCGGGTGGGGGTTTCGACCCGCCGACCTTCCAAAACATTTAAATATCAATGTCTTCACACAAGAGCGACAGCCAATACACCAAGGGTGGAACTTGTGATACAAGCCACCAAAAAAATCATTTCAACGCAGTAGAGATGAATCCGCCCAAAACCAGTGACCGCGTAGTCCAAGGTGGTATTTGTTCAGGAAGGTGGTTTTGTGCAGGGCAGAGGTGGTTTTGGATTTCTCTAGGGGGTCTAGAGGTCACAATGGTAGAATATAGGAAAGTTTATACTCGTTTTAACTGAAAGTTTGAGCCCGTTGCAATGGTGAGGTCCATTTTCTCATTTGAGTTTCTGTTTTTGAGCTCATACCTGTAAAAGCATTTTGAAGACAAAATAAATCAGTCATCACTGGAAGCTAAGGACCCAGACATGTAGCAAATAAGTCTGGTGAACTCTGTTATTAAATTCTTGTTGTGCTAATGTGTTTGACTGTATTTTCATTTTCTTATGTTGTTTATGTTATTTGCAATCTTATCGATCTATTGCACTAAGTAACATAAGCTTCTCACATAGACGTCAATAATACCTTTTTCATAAATATAGATTAGTAAAAAAATTCAAAGGCTCGTAATTGCCACATCTATTCTTAGAAATAAGCTACCAACGTCCTAGATATTTTATTTCCATTTTGTATAAGAATATTTCAGTAATTTGATAATAATGAAATGAAGTGTTTTTTCTGCTGCATCTCTGTGTTTATGTGTATTTGTAATTTTTGTGTGTGTTATTGCATAAGCCTGGATCAGTGGTATCAGAGGGGTCTGCTCTTTCTGGATCCTTCTTTTCATGTCCCCAATGAGGTCGAGGTATAAGGATTTAGGTATCAATCTAGTGGAACCTTTGCAAGATCAACCTCGCAAACCTCGACGGTCACCCATGTGGGAAGAAAAGAAAGATGAGGCAATAGGAGATCCTAACAAAAATTTTCCTGAGGAAGCCCTCGAGAAAAAAAGGAACGTAATTATGGATAACTTTTCCTATATCCTTCAACAACTACCCACCAATAATGCATCTACATTGAGCAACCACTCTAGAGGTGCCATTCTGTAATATTCCTGAAGTAGCATACAGCTTATTGGAATATTAATTTTTCATTTTGCTTCTTAGTTTGAAGAATAAGAGGGTATGGAGACCCATAAATATCCTTAGTATTAATAAATACACTCCTAATGTGAAGGGAGCTCATATAAAAGTTGGATTGAAGACCCTTGTGTGTGAAAAGGGGTTGGAACAAGTAAACTGGGTCAACCTTGACCAAATCAAACAGTGCTGGTATGGAAGGAATAGCATTCATTGAGGGACAACACCGTTTTGGAGGGAGACTCCATGCATGGAAGTAGTGGCTTTAATAAGTGGGGCCCAAGGTGAGGAAGCTCACCAAGGATATAAGGAAGAGGATGACAGCCATTTTGAGCATGATTGGATTATTATTTTTTGATGGTCTGTTTAGACTTGTTGCTCTCTTCAGATGTTTAGCTAAGATTGAAGTGTTGTTTAGCACAGGGTCTTCCCGAGTGGAAATCCCACCTCTATCCTTGAGGGAATTATAGTACCCACTCAGGAAGAGTATTTTCACTACATTTCCACATTCCAAAATTTGGCCAAGCTATAACTTTCTTCAACAACGCAATTTCTTCTTAGAGTTGTGTTGTGTTGTAGGGTGCAATAGTGGAGGTTTGTATTGGGTGTTTTTTGAGATAGTTTTGCAGTAGAGGATGGTTTCCTTCCATTTGAAGACCAGTCAAGAAGCCCCTTGGGATTTATTGATATATTTGGCATCAGGATAAGGTGATTTTATCCCCTACAACGTAGTTTCATTCTGGATCTACATTATTCTAGGGAGGAGTTGCATGGGTAGTTGTAGTATGTGTTTTCAGAGGTGATTTATTCAGTGAAGGGGACAACCTTTCATCCAGAGGATATATTGGAGAAGAGCTACATATTTCTACATCAGCTTCAGCCATTTCTTCTCATTTCTGTTGTTTCAACAAACATTCATCCCTAGGGTTGTAGCTCACATTTGTATATTTTGTGTATTTTCCGGAAACCCTCTTGGGTTATTTTGGAAAGGTGATACAGGGCATAGATCTGTTTCTATAGCATCTATTGAGGGATATATCATTGTATTTACATTATTGTATGATCTCCAACTATATTTATGCATGATATGACTACACTGTAGCACCTCTGATATTTTTGTTTAGTAGAAGAAACTCATTTTTTAGGGTGATTATTCATGGGAGGCTTGTTTGGTCCTATTGTATGATTTGTGCCTCAATGTATTATGTGTACTTGCTTGTGAATTTTTGAATAAAGTGGTCCCATATTGATCTCCTAAGTTTATGCATTGATTTACACTGCTATTTCTATTATTGTGTTCATATATTGCTTCTTTTCCCATTTGGGAATATTACAGTGGTATTAGAGAATAATCTTGGCTTAGCCTGTGGATCTCATCCATTATGCTATTAGGAGAATAAGAAGAAGGAGAAAGAGATCAAAATTATGGAAGGAATGAGTTTTATCTCATTTCTTTTCAAATCTATGAGGAACCTCACTAAGTAGGTTAAGCAAATAAGAATGGAGAAAAGAAATGAAACCACATTAGGGTTTCAAGATGAGAAACTTGGTCCATATACTTCCTATCAGTAAGTACATGGAAGTACATGGACCAAGTTCAAGATGAGAAACTTGGTCCATGTACTTCCTATCAGTAAGTACATGGAAGTACATCCTTAGGGTTTCAAGATGAGAAATCTCACTGATTCTAAGTGAGTATCTTGCAGAATACAAATCTCAATCAAGAGCTTTCAAGGAGAATCTGTCTCTCCCACAGTTTATTCAGATCAAAGAAGAAAGGAGACCTTGCAGCTATAAAAGGAGGAAGAACAATAGATTTATGTTGTCTACAATTGATGGGTTATCCACATGCACAAAAATGTCTTGGGGAATGGATTTGGATGCATTCTTCCTGCTACATCCAGTAGTAGAAAGAGAATCTGTTGAGATTGCAGCACTTCACCTTGAGGGTGAGGAAACCATTTAGTGGTTCAGCCATTTGAGTCGTGAAAAATTGACTGCATATGCATATTTTACTCAAAGGTTGATCAAGAATTTTGACAAGAAGAAATCAAGGGAGAAGAAACCTTCACCACCACTTGCTGCAGGAGTACTTGTATTAGGAGAAGGAACAATTGCACCTTTTCAAAGTGGTCTTGATCTCTTGTCATTTAGAGTCCCATGCATTATTCAAGAGATGCATGAGGAGGAGGAGACTTATTCCAGTGTTAGTGTATCCATAGAGGAGTAGCCATCATCATTAGTAGTTGGGGAAGTCATCACACTGGTGGAAGGAACCCTTTTAGCAGTACAAGATGTTCCCAAGAAAAACCAAGGTATGCAAATGTTTCCACTTTCTATTATTTCATCACATCTTATGGAAGGTTGAGGGGATATGCCATTGCATGACCTAGGGTCAAGACACACTATTTATTTGGAGCAGCAGACTATCACTGTGCAGAGGACCCTTGATAGAATCAAGGAGGAGATATACATTCATCCTAGTATGTCATTCTTGAGCTGCACACAACTCTTGGGTTTGGAGTGTATATTTTTGGAGGATAGGATGAGTATTATCCTAAACAATCCAATGTAGAACTATATGTTCCGCATTGAGAATTATCATGAGACAACAAATGCACCATCATGGATATCAGTAGCACTACCAGTGAGCAGCAGTGATGAGTTGGGGGCCCAAATATCATTGGGACATTTTGATGACCATTCCACTTGTGTTGCATTGGATAGTTACATGATTGATGGAATACATCTTATGATGGATGATATCTCTCAATTTTATGATACATCCTTCTTGATGAGCACTTCACAACTCAATGAGAATTTATTTCCTACAACATATTTGGATCCTTATGGGGTCAACTTGGTCATTGATAAGTGGTCATAATTTGGAGATCTCCAGTAGGTTGTACTTAAACACCCCATGAAGTGCAAAGGTAGTAATCTAATTTGGGAGGTTGGTATTCTTCATTGGAGGGATACAAATTTTTATCATGGAAGGATTCACCTACACTTGGATGGATGGGTGAGGATGGTTAGCAAGAGGTTGGTGAGCCACTTGCAGAACTATGACACAGGGCAGCAGAAGGCATGGCTACGCTGGTTACTCTTTAGATAATTTAGCCATCATTTGACATATCCCATTTCTAGAGGTATGTTATGGTTTGAGGCATTGCATCGCACCCATAGGATGTGGCAACAAAATATTTGATTGAATAGGGAACTCTACAAGTCAGCTATCATGATGTTATTCCATGACTTGTATGATGATGAGATGAAGAGGCAACAAGAGTTTTTGTTGCTTTGGATACTCTTGGAAGAGTATGGGCTGATTTTCTCCAATACTTTGCATGATGTTGTAGGAGTAGATGGTGGCACAATCATGGTGAAAAGGGGCTACTCCTTAGATTTGGAGGATCATGAGGTATTTCCACTTTGGAAGGAATCTCCCACATATATCACAATTATGGTGGATGTATTTGGTATGTGGCATGTCAAAGAATGGATTCATGAGGTGACAAGAGCCTTATCACAAAGGCCAATAGTGTTGTCACTTGGGAGCATGTTTCTATTGATGGAGTATTCCAAGGGGAGTATGTATCCCTTCACCTTTCAGACCACTATGAGAGGATTCTCATGGGAAGGCTCAACCATGGAACTCATCTTCAACCTACTCACAATGCATGGTAAGAATTGTATTTATGTACTTATTGATCATTTCACAAAGTATTTTCATTCTCTTGCCATCTATATACAATGCATTACTCCACAAGAGGGCAAGATTATATTTGGGCTTCATGGTCATTCTAGGACCAACATTTATGATGGAGATAGCCATTTCTTGTATGTATTTGGGAAAATGTTGTGTTATTCTTGTTATTCTCAACCGATATAATTCCATTTACTACTTCCTAGTAGATGAGAAAACATGCACAACTAACAATTTGTTCGGAGACAACTTGCCACATGATGTTCTAAAACAACAGTTAGTAAAACTGCGTTGTATCCACTAGAGAAACCACTGGTACCATCCAGCATTACACATGAAATTATATATCTTTCTAATTTGGATACCATATGGTGATGATGTGCTATTCAATCGATATGGGATGGTTTGGGCAAGCAAGATTCACGAAACTAGAGAAGGGATATTTGGAGATCCAATTGTCCTTTTTTCCTTTGAGGGAAACAATATTGCAGCCCAATATCAGTAGAATCTCTACACTTTCCATAAGTGGAGAGAAGGACAATGTGGGGTAGGCCATTGGGTCTACCATGATCATTTATGCAGCCCACCTACTTTGCAAGAGCCAAAGGTGGAGGAAATTTTCCACGAGTTGCCATATTGGAAGGTGACTCACTTTGTGTGGATGATAGTTTTGGGTTTGGAGCTTCACATGGGGATGGATATTCTCAATATTTTTCAGATTCCATGCCTCAAGAAGGCCTCTAGACAGCATATAGTTTCCCCCATGGATATCCCACCTTTTTATGATGAGAGCCATCTGGATTTATCACCAAAGGCTTACTTATTCACTTGGGAGGAGTAACTTTGGGACATATTGATGAGAGGGCATCTTGTTCCTTGGAGGGAATTATCATATGAGGATGCTACAGGAGGAGGAGAGGAGGATCTTCAATTCTATCCTTCCAGTTGCTTGGGGAAAAACAACATTTGGGAGGGGAGGATTGTAATATTCCTAAATTAGCATACAACTAATTGGAATATAAATTTTTCATTTTTCTTCTTATTTTGAAGAATAAGAGGGTATGGAGACCCATAAATATCCTTAGTAGGAATAAAGACACACCTAATATTAAGGTAGGTCATCTAAAAGTTGGATTGAAGACCCTTGTGTGTGAAAAAGGGTTGGAACATGTAGACTAGGTCAACCTTGACCAAATCAAATAGCGCTAGTATGGAAGGAGTGGCATTCATTAAGGGACATCACAATTTTGGAGGGAAAATCCATGCATGGAAGTAGTGGATTTACTAAGTGGGGCCAAAGGTGAGGAATTTCACCAAGAATGTAAGGAAGAGGATGGCAGCCATTGTGAGCATGATTGGGTTATTCTTTTGTTGATGGTCTGTTTATACTTGTTGCTCTCTTTAGTTGTTTAGCTAAGATTGCGGTGCTATTTAGCACAGGGTGTTCTTGAACGGGAATCCCACCTCTATCCTTGAGGGACTTCTAGTGCCCACTCAGGAAGATTATTTGCACTATATTTCCACATTCTGGCATTTGGCCAAGTGTAATATTCCCAATTAGCCATGAGCTAGTTGGAATATTAAATTTTGTTTTGCTACATTGTTTTATGAATAAGAGGACAATGGAGGTCCTAATTCTCCTTGATAATAAATAAATAAATGCCAATGTGAAAAGGATATATCTTGGCAGCTTAATTTAGCACCCTTAGGTGTGAAAAGTGGTTGGAACACCTTGATTGGGTCAACTTTGACCAAATCAACAATGTTGTCATGGAGGAGTGGCCATCAATGAAAGACAATGCAGTTTTAGATGGAGATTTCCTTGCATGGAAGTAGTTCTATTATTGGATGGGGCTTATGGTTTGAAAGCTCATATCTTATTTAGGGAAGAGGATGGCAGCCATTATTCATGTGTTGATGTATATGAATTTTCGGAATATATGGTCTATTTAGACATATATCTTTCTCTTGTTGTTTAGGTGAGATTGAGTGTTGTTTAGCACTAGGTGTTCCTGATTGGGAATCCCACCTCTTCCATTGAGAATCTCTTGGAGGAGTCTTGTACTAAATTTTCCACTATCAGTCTTAAGGCTAAGATTCATATTTCATTTACAGCATAGATCCTGTTGAGGGTTAAGTTGTTTTGCAAGTTGCAGTAGTGGAGACTAGATCTGGGTCATTTCATTTTTTATTTTCAGTGGAGAAGGCTTCCTTTCCATTAGGAGTATAATAAGGAAGGCCCTTGTGCATATTTTCATATCTTGGCATCATTCCAATTGTTTATTTTCCCCTACAACACATTTTATTTCCAGATCTACGTTATTTCTATAGGGGGAGTTACAGGGTGGTTTGGCACACCATTTGGAGGGTTGGTTTTCTAGTGAAAGGGATCTACGTTTAATGTAGAGGATATATTGGAGGAGGTTGCATTATTGATCACATCAGATCAGCCACACTTTCCAGATTTATATTTTTCAATGGATCTTCAGCCCTAGGGCTTAGATCCCCATCTTACACATGGCGTTTTGCTAAAATCCCTTAAGGGGTTCTTCAAAGGAGGTTTTATAGTGCTCATATTTGTAGTAGATCTATATTTTGAGGCACATATCAGCCTTAGAACAGTTATATAACCATTTTCTGAAGCAGTGCCTTTAAAATAGTGTTGAAGTAGTCTTCCCATCTTTATATATATTAGCAGCACCTCTTTTGAGGGATTTTGTCCATTGGAGACTTGTTCTTTCTTATTTTATATCTTATGGCCCATTATTTATGCATATATTTCTACTATTATAGCATATGAAAGGTCTCCATATTGGCCTCTTAATTTTATATGATTTTTTACATTATTGTTCTAGCATTTTGCACTATATTCCTACTTTTCCCATTTGGGAATATTATAGTGGTATCAGAGCATAATATTGGCACAGTCGGTGCATCTTGAAAATCCAATATGTCATATAAAGAAGGAGATCCTCTTACTAATAGAGAGAAGAGGTATCAAACAAGAAGACGCCGGAAGTTTGATTATACAAATGACAAAGAAGACAAGGGTAAAACCCCTTTATTTGGAGGATAAGATGAAGAGAAAGATTTTCCTAAGATTATTATCAAAGTTATGCAAGACATTGCTAGAGAAATAAAGGATATGAGGATGGATAGATACAAGGAATCCCATAAAGGATTTCAACATGGTGAAGGCTCCGGCATTTCTCATCACTGGAGTGATCAACTAGTGCAGCAGCAACAAGTTTCCCAACACTCTACAACGCCTACATTCTTGGTAGTGGGAAATGAAGGGTTTCAAGAAAAAGAATGCCTTGAAGACTATTTCATGGAGTATGAGTCTCAAACTCAAATATTCAAGGACCACTTGATTTTTCAAGAATGTTTTCAAATCAAGGACAATAGGAGACCCAGACATCACAATAGAAGTGGTGGATTCATTCAAAATCATGATCTACACCGCACTATGGTCAGATTTTTGTTACCCAACTTTGATGGGTCATCTAAATGAACTACCAAATCATGGGGAGAGAATATTTACATCTACTTCTAGTTGAACAAATTTCCAGATATGGAGGCCATTAAGATAGCAGCGCTACATCTTGAGGGTGAAGCACATGATCGATGGTTCCATGGCTTGTCTACATTGGGTCATGCCAATGTAACTGCATATTTATAGTTCACATGGAGGCTAGTGGGGAGGTTTGATAGAAGAGATCCTGAAGCACCATTCATGGAGCTTGCAAAGCTAAAACAATCAGGTAATATAGAGACTTACATTTTTTAACTTTTAAGACTTTCTGTTATGGTTCCTAATTTATCTGCAGCAAGAAGGGTCTATATGTTCATTGATGGGTTATATGAACCTATTCGTGGGTTGGTTAATTCTACCAAGCCCACTACCCTTCAAGATGCCATTGAAAGGGTTAGAGATATTCAAGATGCCTTGCCAAAAGCAAAGGAAACCTTTCAGCACAAGCCCTCTTTTCCATCAAAGGGAAAAGATGAGAAGGCTCCTCTTTCAAAAGAGAGACAAAATAAAAAACATCTTGATGATGATGTCTGAAGATATTTTAGGAGGAGGAAGCTTTGCTTCACATGCTAAGAATCTTGGGAACCCAGACATAGATGTGCAGCAGGAAAGGCACACTAAATAGAGGTCTTCTCAAATGATGAGGAGGAAGAAGAAGAAGAAAAAGAGAGGGGTCACAGTGTTGTAATAGCAGGAGATGATCCAACACCACCAGGGGGTGAGGATGGAGCAATTAGTCCAATTAGAGGGACCCTTACATCATTAAGGATGGTGCCCAACTGTCATAAAACTTCGAAACAAGAAACAGAATTGAATTTGCACAGTGAGATCAGGGATATGATGATCCTATATATTATGCATATGAGAATGGTCCATGAGACATCACTATCTTGTGGCAAACCACCTAGCAGGCCACCTGATACATATTTGGAGAGATATGTCTCACATCATCATGCACCATTCATAGATCTGGAAGGAATGGGAGCATTAGAAGACCATGATACAGTGTTGTGATTCTTGGGTAGGCTCAAGGAGGAGGGGTATATTATCCCACTATCATCATTACCCACTCTCACACCTCATACAACACCGAGAGGAAATGTTGGAGGTTTGGAGGATGACACCATCACGGGGCAAGTAGACCGTTCCTTGGCTATGGAGGCTCAGAAGATGTTCTCATTTGAGGATAAATCTTCCATACATGGTAGGATATGGTGGCCACACATGCATGCTTTGGCTAAACCAAGGAAGTTTTGGATGGATGATAGATTCCCATCGGAGACTAACCTCCAAAATCCTCAATATTTACTTGAGCATGTGGATATGCAAGAAGAGAAGAAAGGAGGGGATATCAACCTTCCAACCTATACCTTTGGCATGGGAGATGTAAAAAAGAAGAGAAGCCATATGACAGATGTTCCTTATGATAGATCATCAACGTTGTCACTATGGAAGATTGATCCATATTGGAAATCCCAATTGTTAGTGGATTATTCCAAGGATATTTTTACATGCATGATACTTGATGACCAGCTACATGAAGAGGGCTATTCATTCCAAGAATAATTCATCTAATATAATGCTAGGATATTCTTATCTAGAGCCTCCAAGCCCAAGGAAAATTTTCTACAAAGGGCTCATGAAGATTTCCTTTTCAGCCAAGCTTATTCCATGAGAGCCTACAACGCTATCATGGAGAGCGACACTTGGGAAGGCTTTGAAGAGGGACTATATCAGAATTTTCAAAGATGCACGAACCATGTGGAGTTGGAAGAGAGGCATGACTCAATGAAGGAGTTATCATAACATAAATTTTAGTAAAGAACATGCTTATGTACATAATGTTTCATTTGATGATTACTTGAATTCCTTTACCATGTATATGCAGGCCATAGATCCAAGAAGAATCACTATTCCATATAAAATTCATGGCCAACTTTGGGCCATAAACATTTTTGAAGATGGCCATTCCCTTGGAGGACATAGGGAGATTTTGTATCATTGTGGGGGCACCCTAAAAGCACCAAACATACCTCACACTTTCAGCCATGGTGAGAAGACTTGGGCAGCAAGTAAGTGTTGGGGAAACCACTAACCATATCATTATATGATGCAGTTAGGAGATTTACTGTGCTGGTTCCACATGTGGGACTATGACCCACCTCCATTTGTACAGTTTTTTTTTTGCGTGTACTTAGTTTTGATCCCATACATTGATGATGTACTTATTATTTTTATGGGAATGATTGGAGGGAGGGTGGTAGGAATGTATGTGCCCTATGGGAGAGATATTATCCATGTTCATTATGCTACATGTTTCAGGGAGAACATTGGGAAACCATGTTTTTTTCAATGGAACTATTGTCTCCTTGTGGGATGAACTATTTTCATCTCATAAGAACCTTGGAGGAGCAATTCATGGAGGGATGGTTTGGTAAACGCTTAGATTATGAGGGAAGCTTATCACATGTTTGTGTCACCAATGATGGAAGAGAATATTTGAAGCACTCACCTTGTCAATTGCTTGAGGACAAGCAACATTTGGGAATGGAGGAATGTAATATTTCCAATTAGCCATGAGCTAGTTGGAATATTAAATTTTGTTTTGCTGCTTTGTTTTATGAATAAAAGGAAAATGGAGGTCCATAATTCTCCTTGATAATAAATAAATCAATGCCAGTGTAAAAAGGATAGATATTGGTGTCTTAATTGAGCACCCTTAGGTGTGAAAAAGGATTGCAACACCTTGACTAGTTCAGCTTTGACCAAATCAACATCGTTGTCATGGAGGAGTGGCCATCAATGAAAGACAACATAGTTTTAGATGGAGATGTTTTGCATGGAAGTAGTGCTATTATTGGATGGGACTTAGGGTTTTCAATCTCATATATTATTTAAGGAAGAGGATGGAAGCCATTATTCATGTGTTGATGTATATGAATTTTCTGAATATATGGTCTGTTTAGACATATATATTTCTCTTGTTGTTTACCTAAGATTGAGTGTTGTTTAGCACTAGGTGTTCTTGATTGGGAATCCCACCTCTTCCATTTAGAAGCTCTTGGAGGAGTCTTGTACTAAATTTCCCATTATCAGGCTTAAGGCCAAGCTTCATCTTTCATTTATAGCATAGATCCTATTGAGGTTTAAGTTGTTTTGTAGGTTGCGGAAGTGGAGACTAGAGCTGGGTCATTTCATTGTTTATTTTCAATGGATAAGGCTTCCTTTCCATTATGAGGACAATAAGGAAGGCCCTTGTGCATATTTTCAGATCTTGGCATTAGGCCAACTATATGTTTTCCCCTACAACATAATTTATTTCCAGATCTATGTTATTTATGTAGGAGGAGTTGCAGGGTGGTTTGGCACACCACTTGGAGGGTTGGTTTTCTAGTGAAAAGGATATGCCTTTCATGTAGAGGATCTATTGGAGGAGGCTGCATTATTGATCATATCATATCGGCCACACTTTCCAGGTCTATATTTTGCAATGAATCTTCAGCCCTAGAGCTTAGATCCCCATCTTGTACATGGTGTTTTGCTAAAAACCCTTAAGGCGTTCTTCAAAGGAGGTTGTATAGTGCTCAGATATGTAGTAGATATATATTTTGAGGCACATATCAGCCTTAGATCTGTTGTATAAACATTTTTTGTAGTAGTCTTCCAGTCTCTATTTATATTAGCAACACCTCTTTTAAGGGATTTTGTCCATTGGAAGTTTGTTATTTATTATTGTATATCTTATGGCCCATTATTTATGCATATTTTGCTATTGTTATAACATATGAAAGGTCTCCATATTGGCCTCTTAATTTTATATGATGTTTTACACTATTGTTCTAGTATTTTGCACTATATTCCTGCTTTTCCCATTTGGGAATATTACACCAAGCTACAACTTTCTTCAACAATGTAGTTTCTACTTAGAGTCGTGTTGTGTTGTAGGGTGCAGCAGTGGAGGTTTGTATTGGGTGTTTTCTGAGCTAGTTTTGCAGTGGAGGAAGGTTTCCTTCCATTGGGAGGCTAGTCAAGAAGCCCCTTGTGCTTTATTGATATATTTGGTATCAGGCTAAGGTGATTTTATCCCCTACAACATAGTTTCAGTCTAGATCTACATTATTCTGGGGAGGAGTTGCAGGGATAGTTGCAGTATCTGCTTTGAGAGGTTATTTCTTCAGTGAAGGGGAAAAAGTTTCATCCAAGGGATCTATTGGATAAGAGCTACATATTTCTACATCATCTTCAGCCATATATTCTCATTTTTTTTGTTGCAACAAACCTTCATCCCTAGGGTTGTAGCTCACATTTGTATATTTTGTGTATTTTCCATAAACCCTCTTGGGTTATCTTGGAAAGGTGATATAGGGCCTAGATCTGTTTGTATAACATCTATTGAGGCATATATCATCATATTTACATTATTTTATGATATCCAACTTTATTTATGAATGATATGACTTAATTGTAGCAGCTCTCCGACATTTTGTTTAGTAGCAGTAAGTCACTTTTTAGAGTGATTATTCATGGGAGGCTTGTTTGCTCCTATTGTATGATTTGTGCCTCAATGTATTATGTGTATTATTTTCTGATTTTCTGATTAAAGTGGTCTCATATTTATCTCCTATTTTTATTCATTTATTTACACTTCTATTTCCATTATTGTGTTTATATATTTCTACTTTTCCCATTTGGGAATATTACACACTCCTTTTAAGGTACAAGTAAACTTTGACATTCCCATATTTGAGGACCAAATAAAAGTAGATGTCATAGATAGATGGTTGAATCTATTAGAGGGATATTTCTTGGTTCACGACTTTTAAAACTGGGAAAATATTAATTTTTCACTCCTCAAAGCCTCCCCCCATGTTAAGGACTAGTGGGAAACCTACTATGAGAAAAATTACGAGAGGGAACCCCCTCTGTTCTTGGCCACACCTACTTGGGATTATTTCTAAGATTCCATCAAGGAACAATATTATCCTGTGGGGAGCTATGAGAAAATTATATAAATGGACTATGTTGCAGAAGCAAAGGGATCGAGATGTGCATGAGCTGACAAATTTGTTCCATAACCTGTGCACAAAGTTGGGTATCAAATATTTGAAGAAACATTTGGTGATGAAGTACCATAGTTTTTTGCATAGATACATTCAGGAGGAAATGGAGTTCCTCAACATGTCCTGGCTTGGTGTAGCATACATGTTGCCAAGATTGACCAGAAATTCAAAAAAAATAAGCGATACATTGGATCTGTGAATCAGAAGCAAGGGAAAGGTGCCCCCAAACAGTAGAAAAAATGACAATGCTGAGGCAGGGAGGCCCAAGAAAACCCGCCAAATCCACAAGAAAAGAAAAATACCACAAATAAAAAGAAGGATACAAGAAAGTGGTGTGAGTTTCATAAGACCTCCACTCACAAAAAAGTGATTTTTAGACCAATAAGTCACTTGTGGTCGAGCTAAAGGCTTCTAAATCAGAGGCACACTTTGACTTTGAATCAGAACCTGACAAGGGGAATGTTAAAGGGAAGAAGATTATTGATGCAGAGCACAATGCCACCACTACCACCACGAAGATCCAAAAGGAAGAACCAAAAGATCCAGATGAGGGGGATCACCTCTTCCATTCCTAGATGGGGTAAAGGGTTCTCCACTACAGTTTATTGTCAACAGTAGGAGCCAAAATAACCTACAAGAATAATATCATAGTAGAATCCACTTCTAAAATATTTTTTGAATGAGTGTGGTACACTTTGGGATCCTCCAATTTATCATCTTAGATCAAGATAGTAGGTTCCTCAGTACATTTTGGTCCAGCCCCTGGTCGATGTTGGACACCAAGCTCACCAATTCCATAGCTTTCCATCCCTAAACGGATTGACAAAGGTCGTCAATAGGATGATTGTACACATTCTGCGCATGTGCAACTCAAAGCATCCACACACATGGGATGAGAGCCTCCCCTATGTATAGAATAGCTATAATCAAAATCTCCATAGCTCAACTGGCCACAACCCCTTTAAGGTGGGCTTGGGATTCCAACCACTATGTCCTATTGACGTAGTCATTCCATTTGCAGCTACTCAAGCAGATTTGACACATGTCCAGTCTGAAGTAGACAAAGAAAACAACTTCATTAAGTGAATTCAATGACATCCACCAATAGGTTCATGACATATTGGATAGAGCTAATGCTAAGTACAAGCAACAACATGATTAACACCGGGTGCCACACAACTTCTAAGTGGATGACAAAGTGTGGCTACATTTGCATAAGGAGTTCCTCACTGGACCTTACCGCAACCTTCGCCCACTCTGCTATGGACCATAAACCCTCACCAAGGTTATAGGGGACAATACCTTCAAACTTAGTATTCCACTATTCTTTGGTTTTCACCCAATGTTCAATGTGCAATGCCTTCAGCGCTACTTTCCACCTCTACTAGACACATACGACATTTCAGAACAACTTAAAACAACATAGTTAAACCTAGACTGCATGGAACAAGCCACCACAGATCATATCTTGGACACATATATCAAGAAAATCTGCCATCAGAGAATCCAAATATATCAAGTTGTTAAAGTAGGCCAACTCCTTCACCTGGGCAAGTGGTTCACCAGGGACCAGGTTCAACAGAAATTTCCTCACCTTAGGGCAGGCTCTAGAAGCAATGGGGACCATTACTTCCTAAGGGTGGAGGAATTATCTAGGTGGATATTGGTGTCCACCCACCTATTCCACCTAGAACTCCAGTCAGTTTCATCAATTTCCTTTTTTTATAGCAACATTTACTATTTTTAGCATTTTTCGGGTCCTGAACTTTTGTAGCAGTTTTGACCCTCTAAACATAGTTTTTTTAGGTCTATGGGAAAAAATATAGTACTCAAAGAGATATTTCTGATGATATATCATATGTGCCAAATGGAGATAATATGACCAAGTTATGACCTCAAGAAGTTTGCTTCCCAACTAACCCCAATATGGCCCACAAACTCTTGGTGTTTCATCTCCTGAGGTTAGCGTTTTAGTTGTTTAGGGTTTCCTATGTTTTTCAATAATAAAAACGTTGTTGAGTCACATTTTAACATAGTTTAGAGGCCTATAGTCATCGCAAATATTCTCAGAGATAAGCTACCAGCACCCTAGCTAGTTTATTTCCTTTCTATTTGTAAGCATATTTCAGTTATTGATATTAATGAAATGAAATGTTATTTTTGTTGCATCTCTGTATTTATGTATTTTATTTTGTTCCTGTATAAGTCTGGATTTTCTCTTTCTTGATTCTTCTTTCCATGTCCGCAACAAGGTCAAGCTATAATGAGTTAGGGCTTGATCTAGTGGAACCTTTACAAGGTCAACCTATGAAACCCCCACGATTTCCAATGGGGGAAGAAAATAAATATGAGGAATCAAGATATCCTATCAAAATATTGCTCAAGGAGGCCCTCAATAAATAGAGGAATGTGATGATGGATATCTTTTCCCAAATCCTTCAATGGTTTCCCACCAGCAGCGCATATGCATCCAACAGCCACTCTGGAGGCGCCACTCCTTTTAAGGTACAATTAAAATTTGACGTTCCCATATTTGAGTGAAAAATAGATGCAAAAATCATAGATATATGGTTGAAAATATTAGAAGGATATTTATCGGTTCATGACTTTTCCAACTGCGAAAATATTAATTTTGCACTCGTTAAATCTACCCCTCATATCAAGGACTAGTGGGAAACCTACTATGACCAAAAGGATGAGAGGGAACCCTCTCTATCCTCGGCCGAAGCCATTTGGGATTCTTTCCAAGACATGATCAAGGAATAATATTATCCCATGGGGACCCATGAGGAAAAGTACGTACAATGGAATACACTGCAAAAACAAAGGGATCAAAATGTGCATGATCCGACGAATATGTTCCATACCCTGTGCAAAAAGTTGGGTATCAAATATTTGGAGAAACATGTGGTTTTGAAGTGCCGCAGTTGTCTACATAGATACATTTAAGAGAAAATGGAGTTCCTAGACATCTCCTCACTTGGTGCAGCATACTAGTATGTTGCCAAGATTGAGCATAAATTTGTACAGAAGAAGCGAGACTTTGGATCTGTGAATCATAAGAAAGTGAAAGGTGCCCCCAAACTGCAGAACAATGGAAAAAACCAAGGGGAGGTGGCCCAGGACAACCTTCCAAAGCCGCATGAAAATAAAAACATTGTGAAGCCAAATAATGACATGGAAAATTGGTGTGAGTTCCATAAGAGTTCCACTCACAACCCAAGTGAGTGTTGGGCCAAGAATTCACTAGTGGTTGAGCTAAAGGCTTTTGAATTGGATATATGCTATGAATCTGAATCAGAACCTGATAAGGGGAATGATAAAGAGAATCATATTATTGATGTGGAGCCTAACACCTCCGTTTCCACCACCAAGATATAGAAGGAGGAACTAGAAGATCCAAAGGAGGGTGAGTGCCTCTCCCATTCCCATATGTGGGTAAAGGGTTCCCCACTATAGTTCATTATCGACAGTAGGAGCCAAAAGAACCTCATTTCAGCAAAGGTCGTGAAGCATCTAGGCTTGTTAGACATAACACAGCCACAATTGTACACCATCAGCTGGCTTCACCAAGGACGATATCTATGCTTCAGTCAATAGTGCAGCCTTCCCTACATCATCAAGTCCTTCACGGATGAGGTATTATGTTACATTGCTCCTCTTTATGCTTGTGATATTTTTTAAGGCAAACCATACCTATGGAAGTGACATGTTGTGTATGATTCTAAGCCTCAAGCTGTTATTGTTACTTTAGGAAATAAGTTGTACAGGATACTGAAGGTAGCACCGCCTACTACCATCTCTTTGGTTACTACAAAACATTGCAGTAATCTCATTTCCAAAACCGGGATTTTTTTTTTTCCTAATGATCCACCCTTAGAGAAGGAAGAAGACAATGGCCACGATCTCAAGACAGGGCTCCTCCGCACGAGAAAAAACATATGGAAAAGGACATGGAGTAGTATGGGGACATTCATCTCACCCACAAGGGTGCCTCTACACTTTCAGGTCAAGTACTCCATTGATCGTACCCTAGGTACGTTTCTTCCGAATGGACAAGTCTTTCGATGCTATGTTCTAGAGAATGACTAAATCAAGAGGTAGATTTGGGAGCTGCTACAAAAATTTCACATTTGGCCAAGTTCATCACCCTCTGGGAACCTGATCATGTTGGTGCAAAATAAGTATGGGACTTGGAAAATCTGCATTGACTATCATCTGACATACAAGATCACTGTCCAGAATAGGTACCTGATCCGAAGGATTGATGACCTTCTCAAAAAACTCAGGTGGGAAAAATATTTTAGCGAGATTGACTTGAAGTCCGGCTATCGCCAGGTACCAATTTCACCCTCTGATGTGTGAAAGAGTGTCTTCAAAGCTAAGTAGGGCCTTTTCAAATGGTTTTTCATGCCTTTCAGGGTGACATATGCTCCCGGAATCTTCATGAGGCTGATGGATGACACATTACGGCCATTCGCCAGCTCATGTGTGGTGGTGTACTTGGTTGACATCCTAATCTTCAACCAGACTTGGAAAGAGCACCTCTACCACATTTGGTAGGTCCTCCAAACACTACGAAAACACAATTTGTGTGCCAATATGGAGAATTGCACTTTTTTCATGACCCAGGTTTAGTATCTAGGATACCTTATTGATGAGAAGGGGGTGCATCTGGATCCAACCAAGATCCAAGTCATTTAGGATTGGCTAACCCCATCCACTCTAATCCACAGCGTTTTGTGTCTAGCCAATTTCTACCATAGGTTCATGTTGGGATTCTCTCATATCACTTTTCCCTTGAGTTAAGCCACCAAGGGAGGAGTGCAAGCAAAAAAATTTTGGTTTGAATATCAACCGAAGGAATTTATAGAGTTGAAACATCACCTCTGCTCTGCACCATTGCTCACATTACCATACTTGCAACAACCATTTGAGATCGATACATATGCCTTTGGCTATGCTATTGGGGAATTTCTTAATCAACAATGGAATCTTATGGCATATCACAGTGAGACACTTTATTACATAGTCCAGACTATCCCACTTATGACAAAGATACGTATTCCATTTTGCAGTCTTTCTGACAATGGAAGCATTACATTTTGGGGAAGGAAATGGTCATCCAGATAGACCACCGACCCATGTAGTTCATACAAACACAAGGGAAGTTGCAACATGATTGCCATCAAAAGTGGTCCACATACCTAAAACAGTTTCATTTGAACATAAAGTACAAAAGGGACAACACCAATAATGCTACAGATTACCTCAACTGACCACCGATCGTGGCGCTAACCACCGTGCTCAACTCTTGTAGGCACGAGACTTCTGATTGGACACTTCTCTATAGAAGCGATCTATAATTCAGCCACACATACAAGATTCTCTTGGAGGGTAAGCAAGTTCCAAATTTTCAACTCTAGGATGCACTGTTATGTCACCTGGGACACCTTTGTGTTCCTTCAAGCGAGCATGCCAATATGGTTTGGGAAGCACACTATAGTCAGGTCATTGATAATTTCGGGGTTGAGAAAATAGTGCAGTATTGTAGAATTATTTTCAATAGCCAAACCTTCGACAGGATGTTGGAAAGTACATTAGATCCTGCGCTTCCTGTGCCATTTCCAAACCAACCATTAAGAAGAAATTCCTCCATACTTCGCTCTGTACACCTAGTTGACCTTGGGAATCCATCTCCATGGATTACATGTTGGGCCTTCCTTCTACTAAGCATGGAAACAACTATGTTTTTTGTGGTCGTAGACAAATTCTTTATGATGGCCATTATGGCGAACTGTAAGAAGAGTATCACAGCATAATCCACTGCTATACTCTTCTTTGAATGAGTGTCGGTACACTTTGGGATCCCATAGTCTATCATCTCAGATTGGGACAACCATAAAGTATTTGTAAAATATTTTTATTTTTAAATAAGTTTCGGTTTTTGGCCATGTGATATTGATAAGTCAATGTCCATG
Organism: Pinus albicaulis; assembly: GCA_034641835.2. Lineage (NCBI taxonomy): Eukaryota > Viridiplantae > Streptophyta > Pinopsida > Pinales > Pinaceae > Pinus > Pinus albicaulis. Next base: position 1,208,442,099 of record CM076577.1, read on the forward strand.
GTATTGACCCATGGTATTATAACAAAATAATTAAAATGATTGATAGATAACATAATAATCAAAAGCATAGATGGCCCATGTTATTGATAAATCATGGTATCATCCCATGGTATTATTATTTTTTCCCTCCTCTTTTTCTCTCCCTCACTCTATCTATCTTTATCTACTGGGTATTTTCCCATGGTATTGTAAAAAATCCTATTTAGAAGTTAATAATATCCATGGTAAATATTCATGACTAAATATTGTTATATTATAAATATTAATTAAAAATAATAACTTTTTAACCTAACAATACATTCAAAGCCTCCACAAAACCTATTATAAGCATAATTTATTAAAAAGGGATTCATAAACCATTTCTACCCAAAATTTTAAGCACAAGTACTTACTTTTCTCTTTGAGTGAATATCTGATACCAACCACAAATTCATCGTTAAGCACAAGTACTTATTTTTCTCATTGAGTGAAGATCAGTTACCAACCACAAACCCATGCCTTCTAAGTCAAGCTATGTTACTAACCACGATTAAAAAGAGTTGAACATTTCCACTAATCAAACAAATTTAAAGAAATTTTAGTTAGCCAGAGTTGGGAAAAGCCACCCAACTTGAAAAATGTTATTTTAGCACATTTATATTTTTATGAAAAACAGAGCAATAATACTGACCCTATTTGTATGTTTTGTGTGAAGAATGCATTAAAAACAAAAATAAAATACTCACCCATCTAAGGCTCACCTAGGCTAACGCTCACACTCACACTCACACTCACCCATCTAATGCAATAATGAAAATCATAGTAAGAAAGAAAAAGGAAATGATGGCTCCAAGAAAAATGTCAAAAATAAATTCTCTACAAAGAAATTTTTTTACTCTAATGAAGGCATTGAAGACACATCATATGATCACGTAGATGAATATTTAGACCCTAACACTTTTTACAAATGCCAATTAGCTAGTGATATTGAACCAAATGACTTAATGAATGAATTGAGAGAAATTTATAGACTCAAAATTGAAAACAAAGATCTCGAAACTAAAGAGAGTAGTATTTCTACATAAATGAACTTGCTAAAGGAAAATTTAGAAGAATCTAATAGAAGAGAGGAAGTCTTAATAAAAAACTTTAAAAAAATGAGAGAGATTGTGAAAACTTAGAATCAACAATTGTGACTCTAAGGGAAGATTATTAGAAAAAAAATTCACAATCAGATTGGAATATCAAATTAGTAAAGGCATATGAATTGTTAGAGAATATTATTAATGAAAAAAATTATCCTCTAATTAAGAGAGGTCTTGGATAAAGCCATAATGTTTTAGATCCACAAGGTAATGACAAGGACCAACATAAGGCTCTTCAAGTGAAAACTGAATAAATTCACTTATTATAAAGGAAACAATCAAGATTAGAGACACGATTAGTCCTCAAGTATAAAATATGTTTTAATGGATATTGTTTTACTTGTAACCTTTTTTGGGATAAGGCCAGTGATTGTAGATTTAGTAGATGGAATAGAAGCAAACAAGATTTTGGTTACAAGATATGGTATTAGTGCCACAATTTTGGACACATGGTCAAAGATTGCAAGAAATTAACTCATATTTGGAGGAAGAAGGAGTAGCAAACGGAGAAGTAGGGAAGAGAGCCCCTACTCTAGTCTATTGTACTTAATGCATATTTTTAACAAGGACTACAAAAGTAATGTGATGTGTAGCCTCATGGAATGTAGATGATAAAAGAAGAGGAACTTGATGACAATCAATTCCACAAGATCAATGGTGCATAATCTCAAGGGGAGTTATGCATGTCTGTTATTTCACTAGTACAACCTTGATGATGATTTCATATGTTGCTAGATTATTATTTGGTAATGATTTATGTTACTACTGTTGCATTTGCTAAAGTTGTTAAGAAAATATATTGCATGTTCAGGGGGAGTTGTGGATATGTGCTTCTAGGAAAACATTAGTGTTTTATATTTTGTACATGTTTCTTATGAATTAAATTCACTTATGTATGCATTTCTTGACTTAGATAGTCACGTATTAGTTTCTATGGTGATGAAGGAGTGGTGAAAATGCAGGGGGGGCTTCTCATATGCTTCCAACAATTCATTGTTGAGATTTTGATTCAGACATTGGTTTATTGCAGAGTGTTGATGATGCATGTCTAATGTTTAGATGTGTCAATACATGTTATGTTTATGAGCTATTATTGATATCTCATTGCAAAATATTATATCCTTGACGTATTTCTTGGATATATTGCTTGTTGGCACCTTCATTGGCAAGGAGGATACTTATGCTACTAATGGTGCATTTGGAAACATTAATGAGGTCAAGATTGATAGTGAAGAGTTGAAACAGGTTAAAGGGGAGCATCTTTTATGCTTCAAATGGTTCATTGGAATTATGTTTTATGCTAAGTTCATGTTTATTATGGATGTGATAAGTCTTGTTACATTTGTTCTTCAATGTATTGCTTAATAGACAAAACAATTAAGTCTATGAAAGGAAACATGAACTTAGCATAAAACATAATTCCTTCTAAACTAATTATTCTACTGAAAGGATTTTGATTCTGGAGGTCTTCTTTGACTTCACATATGTTGTTGACGAGCCTATTGGAATGTAATTAATGTGATATGATATGCTATTTGTTCGGTGCCACTTTTTGATGTTTATTTTAGTCACATAACCCATATTTTGATTCTATTTTCCTTCCATGCCTCTCATACATCATCCATATTTTCTTGAAATTGGCCATGTTAGGCACATTTATCATTTACTTTTCATGAATTTAATTTTGGCAAAGTTTGACATTAAAATTAAAATTTTAGTAGGAATTACACGAAGTTGCAGCTTCCCATAATAGCTCCAAGATTCGCATATATGTAGGAAAGCTGGGAAAATTTAGAGATATGTGGGATATCTCAATGTCCAAGGATTAATAAATTCCTATATTCCTTCATAAAAGAGCCTCACATGTGCCCAGTCAACGTTGGTCAAACTAGGCCACTTGTTCAAAAAATCCCATGTTTTTGGAAAAAAATCGGAACAATTTTGGATTTTGAGGGATTTTCTTCATATTCTATGGATCTAAAGGTTGAATTTGACATATTAGCACTTTTTTAGGATCTTAGAAACTTATTTGAGCATTTTTAGTGATCTTGGTTATCAAACCTCTTATATAAATATGTAGGACTTGGAAATAAGAAACGTGTCATTTTTATGAAAGATTGCTACTTGATTGAAGTTAATTAAATTGGATATTTTTGGTACCCTCATTATGTTGTGTGAATGATGTTGATACTGTTATTCAAGTTTCTTTACCTTCTTCTTATCCACGTGTGCAAGCGAAGCATAGAGAGCCCCCATTGCTAAGCATGTGCACTTAATCTTTAAATGTGTAGTATGATCTTTCAAGTTTGTTGTAATTTATTGTGTGTTTTAGTTCTATTATTTGAACAATATTGACTATTTCTAGGCTTGATAATTATTTTATGTAGTGAACTCTTGTAAATCAGATTCATTTTCTTTCATCTACAACAGTTGAAAATTTTCAAATTGTTCATTTTTGGTTGTTCATTTTTATGTTTTGGTTAAAATCACATGATAATATGAAATGTTGTTATGCTCTTGAAAAAATTATGAATTCATCTTCTGTAAGGGAGATTAAATTTTACTTGCTTACAACACTTTATATCTCAATAAAGTCTAGAATAATTTCCAACTACAAGTGTTTTAAAATTCTACAATTTAAGTTAGTTTAGGAACTATTCTCTAAACCGTATATTTTGGTGTGCTTCCAAGTTCATGAATTATGGATTGATAATTAAATTATTGATCTGATTTTTTGATGGATGCCTTTTCATGGTCATGAAGAGACCCATGTTATAAATATTCTGAAACTCGGCCATGTATGGAGTATTGTTTTTCAAAGCCATGTATATCATTGATATATCCATGCTAATTTTAGTGATTGGTTGTGAAATTTATATGGGAATATGTGCTTATGTATAACCATGTAATTTATTCATAAATCATTGTACGTAAATTGCATATCTCTATAATTTCCAATATATGCTGAGGGGGAGCATGGTTAGGTTATGATATTGATTAGAGTCATATCCTGCAGTTTATTTTCTTGGTTCGTAATATTATATTAGAATTATAGTGATGAGCATGTCAAGGGGAGTACTTCTCTTAGCTTGGTTCTTTCCATTTTCCCTTGATGTCAAAAGAGGAGAGAAAGACTTGTTGATTTGCAGGTGGTTGAGATCAAGTCCAAAGGGGGGGATTGTTGGCATTATGACTAATGTGTTTTCCTTGATGTCAACCCAGATGTTAACTTGTCACAATATACCATCATGATGTCACATTATTCAGTGCATAATTGATGTTCCTAGTTAGGTTAAGGATGGATGATGATTCTTGATGTCTAAAAATATTTGCAATGATATGAATTCTTGATCAAGCCTTATAGAGGATAAGGAAGTGTATTGATAACTTGGTCACAGCTTTAATTTGACATAGATTGAATAATTTGAAGTTGTCAAAACCATACACTAATACTGTGAAGGAAAGTGGTGTACATACGCAGGTTTCATGAACAATAGTCACGTAAATGAACGTATGCATGGAAAATTTAAAAAGAAACCATGAGCATTTCCCATTGTAATCTCCCATGGTTTTGTGTTTCCAACATCTATTTGATCCCGTCAAAATTTACCGACAAAAAATCCAAAGGATTTTCCTATCATATCGAAAAGGAAAAAGGCTATAAAAAGAGAAGGAGATTGAGAAGTTTTGTGTGCATTTGATGAGTTATTCCTTTATGATTTGATCTGAAACAAGTGTTTACCAAGGTGAAAGGAGGAGGCTCAGCTATGAGATATCTGAAGATGTATTAAAAAACTAATATATTTTCTTATTGCAGATGTGATTATGGGAAAATGTTTAAGTTCCTAACAAATGTAGGATTTATGGTTATAGTAGGTTTATGATATGAATGCATCCATAGATTAGAGTGTTGATTTGAAAGTATATAAAGGAACTTGTGAAACAAAGTAGTATTTAGAATGTTGTGTCTGACATGGTTTGTGTTTGCAGAGGAAATTTAATGAAAAATATGTTTTTATACTTGTACACAAGTGGTATTCCTAAATAACACATGCATACGTGGATTCTCCATAGAAAAATCACACACACTATTTGACTTAATGTGGTTTGGTTAATAATGTTGTGTTTTGTTGGCTATGGTTGATTGTTTCTACTATGATGTATGAGAGTATTTAGATGACAATTGCTCTATTTATGATTGATGAGTATATTGATGCCTGATGAGAATTTTTTTGCTTGGAATTTGGCATGTTGATAAACTTGTTGAAGAAAGGGGTCGATTGGCTTTAGCATCTTGATGAAATTGTTACAAATAATATTGTATTTATATGCTATGTCTGCTACAAAGAGAGATTAATAGATAGTATAATTTGGCTCATAATGATTTGAGATTTGTATTTTCATGTTATTCATGACAAGTGTGTATATACATGTGTCTCCTTAACTATAGTCACGTATACATTATATTTTTAGTATGGATAGAGTTTTTTAAGTTTTTTATGAGAAAGGTTGTTGCAGAGTCTGTATGTAGTGTAGAAGATAGAGGATTAAAAATTTGATATGAACAATGTTGTTGTTTGTATTTTATTGAAGCTAATTTTATTGGCTCCATGTATATCTTTTTTGATGATGCTACTTTGAGTTTTATACTAATAGTGATATAATTTTCATAGTGTGGTAATGCTTGCATGGATGAGTCCGAGGAAGTGTTTTTTAGAAAGAGTTTGATTTTATATTGGATAGTGTTTGGCTTGATATATGAGAAAATATTTTGACTTGGCTTGGTTGATCAGTGATTGATTTCAAATAGGTTAATGGTATTTTTATTTGATCAGTGATTTGGTTGTATAAGGTTAGTGGGTATTCAAAATATTGAGTGTTTGGTTCTCAAGCAGTTTATGGTATTCAATGATTGAGTTTATTAGTTGGTGTCGGTCTAGTTTGAAAATTGGATGAAACATGGCCTACTGGTTTTTTGTGGGTTTTGAGTCACGTGAATCCAATGCGAAATATTTTGAAACATGGTGCACAAAGGTAACGAGGGTTGGAGCCTTTAGTGAGGGAGTAGGAGCTTCCTTCCAATAAGATCTAGAGAAACCATAGGTGGTATCCTCCCACAGGTAGGAGCTTGCATACTAGTAAGATTCTATGTCAGTACAAGATGTATGAGATTTTATTTGTAATAAGAAAGAATAAAGAGACGACAAAAGTAGTGGTTTTATCCCAAATTGGGTTTCCAATAAAATATCAGTCCCTATGTGTTGATGTGTTCCTTATGTGTTATGGTTTATCTTATTTTGTGTTAAATATTTCTCATGATTAATGCATAATTAATAGATAATGAAATAATGATTCATATAAATGTGAAAATATAATTAATCTACATATATTATACTTGTGTTAATTAAAGGTGCACACACACGTGAGTTTCTTGAAGAAGAGTCGCATATAATTTTCTTAATATGAAATTTAAGATTAAATGAAATTAAATATTGATTCACCCTACCCCCTTAGTATCTCTAACAAGAGCACCCCCACATACCCCCTTTTCCTCTAGTAGCTAGTCTATTGTGAGGCATGGATACATGAAAGAGCAAGGAAAAGATAGAAGAATAAGGGAATATAAAAATGCATTAGAGGTGGTGTGGAAGGACAACCAGGTAGGATTGGGGCTAAGGTAAGATGGGAAAAACATGGAAGAGGTAGTTGAAAAGACTATAATAGGATGTTGTGGAAATTTTAAAAATAAAGAATAGTTGGTGGATATTCTTTATTTTTAAGGGAAGGCTTATATGATGATTTAGGTAAGCCAAAGAGAGAGTAAATCCAAGGTGGAAAGGGAGAATAGACAATGCAAAGTAAAGAATAGAAAAATCAAGAGAATATGCACTGAAGGAGAGTAACAATCAATAAAATAAGGAAGGACACCAAATATGGAGCATTTCCATAAATCCCAAAAAGGAGATATGAACCCAAAAACTAGTGAGCCCACAATTGAATATACCTCTACAAAAAGAAACAAATAATAAATAGAGTTGAACCAATAGAGATGTTACCATATGCAAAGAGAGGTCCAAGAAGAGGCCAAGTTTGAGTGCTTTGATAGAGACTAACAAGGAAAATAATGTGTATATAAGAACATATCTAGAAATTCTTGGAATGATTATATTTGATAGCAATGGATGATTTGGAATGCTAATTATTTCCAATTCCAAGGATCTAAGCACCGATAGGCCAATGATTCAACACCTAGAAGTAGTAATTCCATGTGTTTGAAAGATCTTGCCAAGAAAGGAATTGGATACTAGAATGACATAAGAGGTGTATTGTAATTTAATATTGAAAGGCATATAATTGTTTGGGGGTAGTTCCCATGGTGGGAAAGCTCCCATGGTAGGATTCCTACATGTACAATGATAATGCAAATTTGGCGAAAATACCATTCCAATTATGAGTTTAGCATGGAGAGGAGCTACTATGAGTGTCAACCAAAATATCTTGTACTCACATGTGCCTCCTATATATTTTGAGTGGCATTTCACCTAGTGCAAAATTTGTGTCGTTAACAGTGATTTAACTGCAACACATGCATTGTGCCAAGTAGGGAGGGAGTCTTAGCCCCCTTTCAATTATGTTTTCATCATGTTAAGGTCGGGAAGAAATTCCCACTCCTTGACACCTTCTTTAAGGGATGAGGTCCTTCTCAGCCAGATATTGATAATGAGATAAAAGGGATTTCGGAATATATTGACTCCAATCTAGGCCAAAAAAATGATTTTTTATACTAAGGAAAATTTTGGCGAGCTTGCTAGCTATTTTATGTACTTCCCTATAGACATGAGAGAGGAGGAATGATGTAATTTTTCCATAAGTTTTGTTATGTTTTATTCAAGCTTCCAACCTCCAAATATTGGATAGATTGGATGGATTGAAACCACTTTTATTTTTTCATAAAATTTCGTTAATAGTCATGGAGACTCCTTCAATAACAGACTTGTGCAATTTCTTGCAGATAGCGATCGAGCCACCTTTTTCTAGTGCCTCAATTTCAAAAAAATTGTTGGTGTTGAGGCATATGGAACCTACATATATTTGTAATATATATATATATAGTAGAATTGTGAAAATTCTTACGTAATTGTCTTGGCTCGGATTACCTTTTGAGGCCCTGTCGAACTTGAGTTAGATAAAATCCTCCATAGCGGGGGAACAGAAAGAGGGGCTGGAAGTGAAGGAATTGGGGATAGAAATATATTTCCATGAAGAACAAGGAGAGAGACCCATAATGTCCAGAAATATTTTTCCTCGTTGGTTGTATCCCCAATCTTGGGGGGACCAAGGAAAAGAGAAGATAGTTTCCCTTATTTTACTTATAATAGATTTACAAATGAAGTATGTAGAGGAAATTATGTTATTTAATGGTTTTTTGTTTTGATGGCTCCAATATCCCATAGGATGAATCCTAGGATAAGTTTTCATGTGTTGTTTACAATGGGATTAGTGAAATGGGAGTCATGCCGGTTTTTTTAAGTGAGAGGACATTGTTTCATATTTTTTCAAATTGTCCAAAAAGCCTTGAAATTAGATCCTAAATTAAATGTTAAAAGCTACAACCATTGATAAGAAGATCAATATTTTCTAAATTAGAGAAATAAAGGAGATAGATTGAAGCACTCTAAAAACCACACTTTGAATCTTTTCATGTGTTAGATTTTTGTTCCATAATAGGAGCCATAGAGAAAGAGTGATTTTGGACCAATTCTTAGGGTTCCATATCTAATATCACTCTCTTTGATCACCCTCATTGTTGTTTCTTGTAAAAATACTGCAAGATTTAGAATAGTTGAAATTACCTAAGGGATGATAGGCCCATCAAAGAATATCATCGCCCTCTTGAGCTACAATTATTTTGTTTTCTAATTCATGCTTGATTATTATGTTGTCATTCTAGGAAGGAGGATCTACCTAGTCCTCACATGACTTCCAATTATGGTATTGAGACCCATAGGAGGGGGTGATTCCTAGTAATGTGCTACTAAATTTTCTCCTGTGGAGATGAGAGGGTCCCGTAGTGTGTGAAGTGTTGTCGCTACAACAAACACCCTCCAAAATTTTGCTTACACTTGAATTTTGGAGCCTACTTGGGATCCTAGGATATTTAATTCATTAATTATTCATAGTTTCTTCATGGTTGGTTGATGTTTCCTCAGATTCTAACTGTCAAATTCACTTTCTTATACATGCTCAATCCTCGAAGAACTAATAAGTACACTTCTTTCATTGCAATCTTAGATAGACATTATGTTTCTCCTGAATGTAGGTCTTGTGCAATTAATAATGACGTTGACTATGAAATCCATAAGAATAGTGCACTAAGAAACCCATGTAGATAGCCAGTATGCACTCTCTATTGACCATCTTCCTCATTTCAATTGAAATTGTAGTATTATTCTAGTGAGTTTTCTCAAATGTATCTTTTACGCACCTTCTTCTTTTTTTCAAGTGTTTCTTTCACTTTTGTGAATGTCATTTTTTCTCCATTTCACTTTAAAAATATTTTTTCCCTACTATCTTCACTCTATCATCTATTGCTTTCACTTTCTTTAGCTCTTGAAAGTGTCATTTTCACTTTTTCTTGTTGTCACAAAGTGTCATATTTTGGTAAGGGAAGTTTCACACCTAATAAAATAGATTCAATTCTACATTATTTAAGGGTGGATATGATGCATTCTTATATAATATTATGTTCTATCTATCATAGATACATGAATTAGACTTATTCCCCAAGTTTTGAGAAATGTTTCGTTAGTGTCGTTGCTTGTGTCGCAAAGTGCATCTTAAGTGTCACACTTGGAGGTAAGTGTTGTTTTGTTGTCGTTTCGTTGAGGACATATTAATTTTGGGTTGTGAATTATTCATTGTCAAGTTTTTTATAATATATAAGTGTGTGATCATGTTCAATTCATATTCTAGTTCCATCTATCATCCTCTTGGGTCCCACACTTAGTAATTTTTTGCAAATGATCCTTCTTCAATCAACCTCCTTCCGACTTGCCTACCTTAACTATGCATTTTGTAGTCTTAGGCCTCAGACATTACACATTGCACAGTCAGAATGCTCAAATTTTGAATTCTTCTCCTCAGAATTTCACAATCCTTCTTCCCAGTTGGCCTCTTTACATGCATTGCGTAGTTACAGTCAACAACTTGTCTCCTTATCTCCCTAAACTACACAAATTTTCAATTCATTTCCCCCGTCTCCCTCCAAAAATATGCATTACACAGTTACTATGGTAAATTCTACCTCATTGTGACCCTAAATTACTCAATAATTCTTCTTAACCATCCAGTTACTGCGATTGCATAGTTGCAAGCCTGAAACCCCTCACTCCTCTCTTATGGAACTATGCACTATGCAAACCCTGATCCTTCCTTCTGGTCCAGTAGTTAGTTCTAGGTAATGAATGATTTTCATGAAGAAGTTAGATAAGGGGATATTCAAACTGATGTAATCTTTTCATGAGTGAATTTCACTTGCAGGTGCTATATTTTGACATGACAAGATGATGCTTAGAGAGAATGAGAAGGATACTATGCTGTTAGAAACTTGTTAAGTTAGAACCATGATGAGTCATTAAGAAAGAAGATGAAGGGACACGAGAATATGAAAAAATATTAAAGATTAAGATCACATAAAGACTCCATATCAATAAAACTCTGGGAGGATGAATATGAAGCGCATGAAATATCAATCATGAAGACATCAAGGAAGCAACAAGAAGAGAATATTGGCTTGGACATATCATCATGAAGATATGATTCATCTCTTTGCAAGTCATGGCTTGTACAAGTGTCATCAAAATGTAATATGTGTCAATGAGTCTTGCTACATGATGTGGAGTTTAATTATGTATTTCAAAAAAATGAAAAATTGTAAATGTGTGGAAGTCTAAGATTCACATGTGGAGTATGAAAAGTAACCTGTAAACTAAATATTCACTAGAAAAATTCCAAGACTGTTGTAGAAGCTCAAGAGTCACCTGGAAGTCCAATAGTCACGAGGGAATCTCAAGGGTCATGAGGATATTAAAGGTAAATTCTCCTATTATAGATACACCATCATAACTCAAGCAAATGGATTTTCAAGGCTTAGGATTTGGAGAGCTAGTTGTGGCTTCCCAAGCTTGGCATAGGAGAGAAAATCATTATTTTGAGAAGAAATGAGGGACTTAATGTTCCATTATTGGAGCCAATGTCTCACCATTGTAACTATGTACTGAGATCTTTCACCTAATAATCATAACATCATTGATCCAACACATTTTCATGCATGTATCATGAATGTTGTAAGACTAGTATTTAGATGTTTGCAGTATATGTTATGTTCATATGTACTAAGGAAATTGAACTACTTCATTGGCTTTGGTACTTTTCTTGTTGAGTGTGTGTTGCATTTTTTTCAATGATAATTGTGTCTATGTGAACTATTTCACTGGATAACTAAAAAAACTTTCCTTGATCTCATGTGCCTCTCCAAGGATAGTACTATTACTTTCTTCCTAGAGGATCACTCTCATCTCCCCTCTTGTGAAGGTATTTAGTTACACATTGCAATTGGTGTTTCACAATGTAAACTTACTTGCTTATTTAAAAGGATACATGTGTAATATTTTATGTTATTCACTGCAGCCAAGGAAAACCTCAGAGTTATGATGGTTGGGTTGATACTTCGGATGGGGATCTTACACCAAGCAGTGTGAGGTCTAATTGGTACTTCATACCAGGGAGACCCTATTGGCTAACGAATTTCCAGCACTACCAACATTTGGCACTAGAAGGAGGGCCATATGACAAGTTTTACCTGTTGAGTATGTTTTTAATCTATTATCTTAAATGGATCGTTCCTAAATCATACTCCCATGGTGTTTTCCAATAGATCCATTAGTAAAATTTTAATCCCCGATGAACCTCTTTATGACTTGTCTCAATTAAAATTTTATGGTTAGGGTGATATATCCATAATCGAGCATATCTTAAAGTTTTTCAAGTTTTGTGAATCTTATGAAATTTATTGTGAAGATAATTCTTGTATTATTTTCTTCCTCACTCTTGAAGTTCAAGTTAATCGATGGTGTCATACCCTACCACTTGCTTCCATTCATTCATTTGACCAATTTCTCAAGGAGCTTTATCAATCCTTCTATAGGTATTATTACTAAGATGTTCTTAAATAATTAATCAGCTTGTAATGGAGCCTAATGAATAAATTGATGACTTTGCTAATCTATTGCTTCACCTATATTATGAGTTTCTTGAAGAAGATGCAGATTGGGATTTCTTTAAACAAAATTTTGATAATTTGGTTAAAATATCTTTACATGGTGAGTCTAAGCCCCCTGATGTTTTTTTTCTCCCAACTTTTGCAAATCATGAGACACCTCTAATTTCATAAGAGGAATATACTAATACTTTTTTTCCTTTTCCTCCTCCCTTTCCAATATTGGTTTGGGTGCCTCATTTTGAGGATGTTAAGGTTGGGAAATCTAGGAATGTAATTTTTTATTCATCTTTGTAATCTTCATCCACTTTCAATGAATCAAAAATGATGGAGGAAACCTTGGAAACATTTATGAAACCTAAAGTGAAAAATAATCCCTCCATTCCTCAAGATGATATCAACATTTGTAACTTTAAGCTTGAATCTGATGTGGATCCATGTGATTCTCTAGCATCCCATTTTCATAGTGCCTTGTCCATGGATCTGATTGATCAGTCTCTTTCAATATTTTCTCGGTTTCAGTCTGCCAGTCCAAGCAGTGTTTAGGTGTAAGGTAGTCATATTTCATAGGTATAGGAGTAGAAATGTGAATATTATTTCAATATTTCTTGTCTTTTACAAAGTCCTCCATGTCAAGGTGGTGTTTCTTCATTCTTAGTTGATTTGGAACTTGTTCATCTAGATAGTCAATAAAATGAAACTAATTTTCCTAATCAACCTAGAGTCTTGAGAAACCATCATTATAATGATGATGACTCTTGTTGTACATGATTATGGATCCCCAAATTCATCAACTGATATTTTATTTTCTCAAGAAGATTTTGATTTGAAATTTTTATATCTATAATATCATTCGGTCAAATAATATGTTCTTATAGAAACATCCTCTTCAGATCACTATCATTTGATCCCTACTATTTGCAATGCATTAACTTGTGAAGAAGATAATCTATGCTCTTTAAGTTCTTCATCTAATGATTTTAATTCTGAATTGTGAGGTTATCCATAATGAAGAAGGAAGCAATCAAATCATTGAGTATCAAGTTCATCCCTTATCATTTCCATTCTTGCATTAAGAAAATTATTTAGTTCTGGTTACTCATGAGATTTTTGTAGTCTCTCCATCCTTAGATGTTCAATTAGAATTATCTTATGATTTGGGTGATCCATTTGTTGAGATTGTAAATTTTGTTCAAATCAGTTATAGGCATGGTTTCTATCCAAATAGTAGTGGTATTATTTGAATTACTGGTAGTAGTTATCCACACATCATATTGCATGATATGATTCAATATTAAAAATGAAATTCCACAATCGTCGAAAATTCCAAGAGTTGACAGGAATTTGAGGCACTTCAAATATTTTTTATGGTTATTGCAGGTTCTTATGATCCTGGTAAGATCCTCGAACAAATTCATATATGAATTTTATTGCAAAATTATTTCCTTTGCATGTTTTCACTAAATAAAAATTCCTTCTTGAAAGACTTGTGATATTTTGGACATAGCTCTTATTATTTTCAAGATTAAGTTTCTGACCATATTGAGGATTGTGTTCTAGGTGGTTCATATTCATGCAAATCTCTTGTATGAAACTTGGGTTTGGAATATGCACCTTTCATGGATACACACAACTATGAAGTTCATATTTTTAAATATTATCATTCGCCAAAGGATTCACATCTACCAGATACATTTTAAAATAATCTTTGTATGTTGCAATAGTGAATCACTTGTAAAATAATGGAGCAATCATGAATAAGTTTTCTTTGTGCCAAAGGAAAGCTTAAGTGAGATATAAACGTAAAGGACCAAGAAAATGGCAGGGTTTTAGTTCTGAATTTTGCAGTAGGATTTTGTTCTGTAGCAACAGTGAAGGTTGGTCTTGCATATTCTGAGCACAATTATGGCGGCAACCTCTAGGAGGGGGGAGATACTCCCTCCTACAGAAACATCATGATAGGGGAGAGTAGTGGCCAACATCAAGCAAGTGGTGTTGGTCCAGTACTTGGGGCTCAGTGGCAGGCAAAACAAAGAGGTCAGTGTTTGCCTAAATTGTCAAAAAACCCCCGTTTTATCATTCCCCCAAATAAAATTGATAGGTATAGGGTTTATATGAAGGATCATCCATTGATTTGTAAGTTTATAGGAATTTGGCCTACCGAGAAGGATCTTCTTAAATGGATTCATCTCAAATGGCAACCAAAAGGGCATCTAGATATCAAATATGGTGCCAGGGGTTTCTTTACTGTTATTTTTACAAGGCTTATTTGATAAAGAATAGGTTTTTGAAGGGGTACCCTATTTCTATCAGAATGTGGGTCTTTTCTTATGTCACTAGGAAGAATGTTATAACCCTGACAAGGAACAGTTTCTCGTTTTTCTAGTGAATGTTATAATACTAATCATTTTTCAGTTTTGCACCAGTTCTCTTCTTGAGTGTTAGTGAATAATTTATTTATTCAGTGAATCAAGTTCCTATTTTTCATTCAATACACCCTCACTAGTTTGATGTATTTTCTATACTGGAATTCCTTTTCAATTATTTTTATGATTATGACGCTAATACAATTTGTCACCAATTATAAAGGAATGGATTGTCACATTCAGCACACAAGGAATATGATTCTTTTGTTTAAATAATTTGTAAATATATTCAAAATTATCTATATTTATTATCCACTAACAAGGAATATTATGCCTTAATTAATTAATTTAGTCATAATTCAGGTCCTAGTGATCATCATTCAACTTATCATTTTCGCACCAACATATCCGATGACATTTTTCTTACATCCTTTGATATGTATGGTTTACCATCTCATCATTTGGATACTTGTCAAGTAATTGAGGCACTTCAACCCTCATTGATGGTTATGTCCATTCCTCACTATCTTGATGAGCCTTTTGAACATGATCCAATTTATTTTCCTTTACAATATTCTCATCTTGATACTGCGTCTTAATTGAAATTTCATATTTTCAAGGATTTCAGGGTTTTCAAGAGGATTTTTTTGAATTTACTGATCCAATCTATGGTCACTTGGAATTTTCATACTTATCAAGCCCTTTTTCCAACAATGAGCCCTTATCCTTCTTGATGTTTTCTAAGAAGGACAATAGATATCAAGGTGCATTCATAATAATCTTTCAAGGTTTCTTTGATTATGGTTTTCATCGAAAAAGTACGATTGCAAGTTGGTTAGAGGTAGTTTCTATGACACATATTTCTGCTTACTGGTAAGACCTTTAATTTCTTGTGAAAGTTATTCAAGCTCTTATCTTTCCTATTTCACATTTATGTATTTTAGTTCTAATTTATTCTATCTTTTTTATTGAAGGCCAAGAGAAGTTAAGCTCGTTACATTATAAATTTCATTACACTTGACCCTGACCTTCTAGCCAGTTAGGATAGGCATAGGACTAGCTGCTTTCCATTTTCACTTTCTTCCACTCATCCTGCACTTGCGCTTCACTAGTCTTTCCTTTATTTTCTTACTTTTGTCTTGTGTGTTTATTTTAGTTTCAAACTCCATTTTCTATTTTATTTTGGTTTTGTTTCCATTTTTTGTTATGTCTTTTATTTCATGTTTTATTTAATAATACTATGCATGAAATAAGCTCTTGTTTGTCTCAAAATACAAAGTAATGAAAATTGAAAAGGGTGATTGTGATGACAAAGAATTCTTGGCTTGTTTGTTATCCTATTCTCTCTCTTGGGTTTACATATCCTTTAAACTTCATGATGTATGAATGGAAAATATGATCCATTCGAGCAATAATCTTTGACCAAAACCATGATACTCGTATCTATTCTAGGATCTTCATTCCTTAACTTGGTGTTGTAATTAAATGGCACTTTTCATGTTGATCCAATCGAGTATCGGAAGGGAAAGGGAAAAATCAATAGAGAGAAAATCAATATAAGAGTTATAATACTTGTCTCTGAAGGAACAACCTCTCCCTCTCTCAATAAGGCGAGATACATATTTTTCCCTGTAAAATAAATAAGTTCCTTTGCACATTCTATTAGTAATTAAATAAATAGGTGAAGAGAAAGGCTTCCTGCATAGAGAGGTGAATAAAGTAACTTAGTCGGGGTATTTTTTAGGCTCACTGGTAGCGAAGAAATGATCATGTTCTTGTAGTGACTCTATCAGGGTACTGTCCAGGCCTGCTAGTAGCGGAGCAACACCAGAGATGAAAAATCATACTCTAATCATATTATACTTGCAAGTACATATTACCCTTTCCTAGATCGAAATTTTGTGATTCAGAAAACTCTATTAATTTGCGTAATCGAATAAGTGAATAGAGGATACCATATATATAACTGGATTAAATGTAGAAGCTAAGGTAACATACATGAATAAATACTTCCTAAAGTACTAAGACCTTACATTTAAGGGTTAAAATTGAACAAATAAGTTGGAGTTCTTCCAGTGTGTCGCCAAGTGTTGTCGCTACAAGAAAAACCCTCCAAACATTTTCTTACACTTGAATTTTGGAGCCTACTTATGATCCTGGGATCTATCGATCCTTGATTATTCATAGTTTCTTCATGGATAATTGATGTTTCCTCTTATTATAAGTGTAAAATTCACTTGCTTATACATTCTCATTCCTCAAAGAACTTACAAGTGCACTTATTTCAATGCAATCTTTGATAGACATTACACAACTCCTGAAGGTAAGGATTGTGAAATCACTATTAACAGTGACTGCACAATCCATAAGCATAGTACAATGTGAAATATATGTCCAGAGTTATTGTGCTCTCTCTTTTGAAATTATTTCTCACTTTTGTTGCAACTGTAATATTATTCCGGTCAGTTTTCTCAAATATTGGTTTTTTGCACCTTTGTTTTCGAAAGTATCGTTTTCAATTTTACAACTGTCATTTTTTCTCACTTTCACTTTGATTTTTTTTTCCATGCAATATTCAATTTAGAATGAGTCTCTTTCACTTCCTTTAGATTTTGCAAGTGATGTTTTTACTTTTTCTTGTTGTCACAAAGTGTCATCTTTTGGTAAGGGAAGTTGCACCTAATAAAATAAAGGCATTTGTTAATTCTTGAAGGGAAACTTTGATGCATTCTTTGGGACTACTATGTTCTATCTATCACAAATGCATGCATTATAATCATTCCCCAAGTTTTGAGCAATGATTCGTTAGTGTCATCGCTTGTGTCACAAAGTGTATCTCAAATGTCGTACTTCGAGGTAAGTGTTGTTTTGTTGGTTTTGTTGAGTACATGTTGATTTTTTGTGGTGAATTATTCATTTTCAAGTTGTTGATTGTCTATAATTTTGTGACCATGTTCAAGTCATATTTTTCTTCCATCTCTTAGCCTCTAAGATCCAATTCTTAATCATTTTCTGAAAATGATCCTTCTCTGGTAAACCTCCCTCTAATCTGCCTCCCTAAGTTGTGTATTTCACAGTCTAAAGCCTCAGTAAGCCTTTCCTACCTCTTGTGACTTTGCAATGCATATTCATTGCCTCCAAGGACTGTTCATTACTTAATCACAGTGCTCAAACACTACCGTTTGCCCCTAAAAATTTCACAATCCTTCTTCCCATTCATCCACTCTCTACGCATTTCATATTTGAAGTCGGTATCTTGTCTCCTTATCTCTCAGAACTACATAATCCATTGGCCCTGTCTCCCTCCAAAACTACACATTTCATAGTTACATTAGGAAATACTACATCATTATGACCCTGAACTACACATTCCTTATTCTTAGCCCTTCAGTGGTTGTGCATTGCGTAGTTGAAATCCTTAGTCCCTCACTCTTGTCCTCTAGAAATATGCATTGTACAATCCCTGAGCCTTCCTCCCAGTCCAATACTATGTTCTAGGTCAATCAATTATTTTCATGAAGAAGTTAGACTAGGGGATTTCCGAACTGATGTCATCTTATCATGAGTTAATTTCACTTGCAACTACTACATATGGACATGATAGGATGATGAGGATGAGAAGGAGACTATATAGAAAGTGTAATGTTCCGAAATGGAAATCGGCAGCTTTTACACCACTGAAAAACTCCTTTTTCGGAAATATGAACAAGGCTATGTCAGAGATGGACTGAGAGGGATTTTACCAGTTATGTCACCTCTAAAGAGAGGATGAGAATCGGAGGCTATTTGGCCCTTTATCAGGCTCTGCCTATAGCTATGCAAAAATTTCTTCCTCAGGAAGATCTTTCTCAAAAGGATGAGCTACAACAACATCTGAACTTTCACAAGCATTAGCAACAATG